>MUZC01000364.1:247324-257771 GCA_002072015.1 Radix auricularia | reverse complement strand
GTGCTTGTTGAATTCTTAGGGAGTGCGGGCTAAATTAATAGAGAATTCATTCTAAATTCTTAGTGATATCATCAGTCTACTCTTGATTCTAGACTATGATATCATTACTCTACTCTTGATTCTAGTCTATGATATCATCAGTCTACTCTTGATTCTAGACTATGATATCATTACTCTACTCTTGATTCTAGTCTATGATATCATCAGTCTACTCTTGATCCTAGACTATGACCTCATAAGTCTATTCTTGATTCTAGACTCTGACATCATCAGTCTACTTTGAACTTACATCGATTCTTCAATCCTTTTAACCCCGTCTCCGACCCACCCCGCCTCTTTTTTAACCTCCTCTCGCCTGTGGTCACTCACATGCACATTCACACAACTGTGAGCACTTGAACAAACTAAGGGCAGATAAGCCATTGTTGAGAGAAGGGTCACTTAACTCGAGAACAGGCATCAAATAACACATGGTGTGTATGGGGGGGAGGGGGGAGTTCCCTCTCATTCCAGTATAGAGAAAATGGAGAAAACCCATACAACTTATTTGCAACGTCTGTTATACGAAATGTGAGACTAATCATGAATGTCTGTTATAATAAATGTGAGACTAATCAAGAATGTCTGTTATAAGAAATGTGAGACTAATCAAGAATGTCTGTTATAATAAATGTGAGACTAATCAAGAATGTCTGTTATAAGAAATGTAAGACTAATCAAGAATGTCTGTTATAAGAAATGTGAGACTTATCAAGAATGTCTGTTATAAGAAATGTGAGACTAATCAAGAATGTCTGTTATAAGAAATGTAAGACTAATCAAGAATGTCTTTTATAAGAAATGTGAGACTAATCAAGAATGTCTGTTATAAGAAATGTGAGACTAATCAAAAAAGCAGATAAATGTTTAGAACCCAGCAGTCAGTAAATTGTTCTATCGACAAAACAAAGTGTTTTTTGTTTATGTTTGCTTTACACAAATGTTGTTCTCTCTCTCCCCCCCCCCCCCGAAATATTTGCTTGCGCTGTTTTTTTCTTCTTATCAATATGGCGTAAAAGTCTCAAACTGCTCTTAACCTCAATACAAGGCCGTTTATCTCAAGGTTAACGAATTCACACAAAGGTGTTGTACAAACGTAAGGTCTTATTATAACAACTCTTATTGTTGGGGGTGGGTTTTAAATTGGTTTAATCTTTTCTAACACACTCACATGCACACATGACAAACAATGTCACATGCACATATGACTAACACACTGACATGCACATACGAGTAACACTCTGACATGCACATATTACTAACACACTGACATGCACACATGACTAACACACTCACATGCACATATGACTAACACATTGACATGCACATAATACTAACACACTGACATGAACATATAATTAACACACTCACGTGCACATATGACTAACACACTCACATGCACATATGACTAACACACTCACATGCACATATGACTAACACACTCACATGCACATATGACTAACACACTCACATGCACACATGACTAACACACTCACATGCACACATGACTAACACACTCACATGCACACATGACTAACACACTCACCTGCAAACATGACAAACATTGTCACATGCACATATAAATAACAAAGTAGCATGCACATATAACTAACACACTAACATGCACATATACCTAAACACTAACATGCACATATAACTAACACACTAACATGCACATATAACTAACAAAGTAGCATGCACATATAACTAAGACACTAACATGCACATATAACTAACACACTCTCATGCAAATATGACTAACGCAATCACATGCACATATAACTAACACACCCACATGCACATATGAATAATAAGCTCATATATGACCACGTCACTCACATGCACAGATGACTAAAATACTTGCATACTCATGTGCCCCATGACTAAAACACTGACATACGCCTATGTAGCCATCTGTTGACATGCGAGAACATAACGTCTCTTGTTTTCTCTTCGTTCTATTTGATTGGCCTACATATGGACACTGTGAATAAACCAATGTAAGCACTTACATATCGACACGATCAATAAACCAATGTAAGCACTTACATATCGACACGGTGAATAAACCAATGTAAGCATTTACATATCGACACGATCAATAAACCAATGTAAGCATTTACATATCGACACGATCAATAAAGCAATGTAAGCACATATCGGCACAGTGAATAAACCAATGTAAGCACTTACATATCGAAACGATCAATAAACCAATGTAAGCACTTACATATCGAAACGATCAATAAACCAATGTAAGCACTTACATATCGGCACAAGTAAATAAACCAATGTAAGCACTTACATATCGACACGATCAATAAACCAATGTAAGCACTTACATATCGACACGATCAATAAACCAATGTAAGCACATATCGGCACAGTGAAAAAACCAATGTAAGCACTTACATATCGGCACAGTGAATAAACCAATGTAAGCACTTACATATCGGCACAGTGAATAAACCAATGTAAGCACTTACATATCGACACGATGAATAAACCAATGTAAGCAGTTACATATCGACACGGTGAATAAACCAATGTAAGCACTTACATATCGACACGATGAATAAACCAATGTAAGCACTTACATATCGACACGATGAATAAACCAATGTAAGCACTTACATATCGACACGATCAATAAACCAATGTAAGCACTTACATATCGACACGATCAATAAACCAATGTAAGCACTTACTGGGATTTTGTTATGTTTTAAGACACGATGTGACAAACGATTTACCTACTCTAATTCACTGTGGCTTCCATTAAGTTCGCCTGGAAGTAAAAATGAGAAATAATCTAGCCTTTTGGCTTACAACAGACAAAACGAATCTCTGAGACTGCTGTAGGCATGTAGATTAAATTATTAATTACTAAAAAGGTTATTTAATCGTTATCAATTAAGTATGAAAATAGACGGTTCACGCTAACATTTAGTGATCATATTTGAGGATTTGTTAACGGTAACGTATCTTATACAGAACAGACGCTTCTTCTGCACAGTAGATTACTGCGTGCTGGTCGTGCATTTCTATTAAAATTTTGAATGTGGATAGTGTGTTTGCTTAAACTTGCTTTTTACTGCTATTTTTTCCGCCCCAAAATTTCAGTCGGGATTGTGGCGCATTTGTATTTTTAAATCCTTTCTGTTAACTCTTTGCGTCTGCTTGACTACGATTTTTTTAAAAAGTTGTTATTGAGTGTAAAAAAAAAACGAAATGTCATCGGCCCTAATTCTGAGTATTATATCAATTAGATTGTTGTGTTTTATTTTCAATTTCGAATTCAGTCTTATAATTATTAGCACTATATTGCTCTTACTTACGTCAAGGTAAGGATCGGAAAAGCAAGAGCAGCCTTCCAGCAACTCAAGAATGTTTCAGTCGCCAACTTAGGCAGCTAGTTGAAAGTAAGGAGTTTTAACGCTATGATGAAACCTGTGCTTCTATATGGAGCTGAGACATGGAAAACAACGGCCGTAAACCTGACCAGAATCCAGCCATTCATCAACAATTGTCTAAGAAGGAGTCACAGAATCAGCAACCGGGAACTGTGGCAGTGGACAAAACAGAAGCCCATTGAGGAAGAGATTCTTCAAAAGCGTTGTATGTGGATCGGCAATACACTAAGAAAACCTGGTATCTAATACAACAATTTAAGCCATGAAATGGAACACACAGGGTAAGCGGAAAAGAGGCCGTCCAAGAATCACTTGGCGCCGAGATTTGGAGGCAGACATCAAGAGAATTGGCCATGAATGGAAGATCCTGGAGAAACTGGCCCAGAATAGAGATGCCTGGAGGTCTCTCATAGGTGACCTATGCCCATGGAGAAAGCTCAGACACCGACGATGATCGGTGGATGTTCCCTGGACGAGCAGGCTCTAAAATAAGGCTCTTTGATCTTTTATCCTCTAATGCAAGGGTTGTGAAATTTTTTGTCTGAGAGCCATAAACACCACATATTATGAGAGGTAATTCTGTGAGAACCATGCATTATGTTTAAAACTAAAAATTCAAGTCAATGTTTGAATTTTGAGTGATTTTAAAACTAAAAGTACTATAATTATGTCTCTGAATTCTTTTTAACATTGTTAACATTGGTATGTTGTTTTATTTATATACCGGAACATGTTTCTTTCAGTTAGAATAACAATATTAATGGGCCGTTTGAGAAGAAATGTCCCTTGATTAAAGACATTGGTTACATGTGCTGAGATGGTTAGAATCTTTTGTATGAAAATTATTTCTTTTTCTTTCTTTTTTTTTTTTAAATTTCGTGTTGAAAGACATTTTTCTAAAAGGACGTGATAAATCACTGTGTGTTAGATCTTTACATTAAAGAAATGGAAAATAACAAAACTAAAAAAAATCTGAGCAGACGAAATAAAATACAAGAAAAACATAGCAATTAATTTTAAAATGCATGTTTCCATAGATCGAGAAATTCTATGGAAGCGAATTGTTATAACCACGTAGCTTGGTTTTGTTGCCTTTTGTTAAGGTTCTTTACCCTGTCCATAGAGAGAAGCCTGTATTGTCCTGTCATTGTGTCGTTGTGCTTTAAGTTGATTTCAGGTGTGGCCACAAAACAAATGTTCAAATATTCTTGATTAAAATTTAAATTATTCACTCGGAGTAGCCTCGAACGTTCATGGGCGTTTTCAAAAAGAGTGTTTTTGTCACAGACTTATTATAGTGTAGCTTGAAATACATACTGACACACACACTGCCACACATACTGACACACATCCTGACACACATACTCTAGCACACATACTGACACACACACACTGACACCAGTGGCGGATTTAGCTATAGGGCAGGGGGGCGGGTCGCCCCCCCCCCCGCGCTCCAGTTGCGTCTAAAATGGCGCCCCCTGAGACGCCCTCATAAACACTAAAAAGGTGTAACCAGAGCAACAAAAAAAAAAGAATGTCTAAACACGAAAAATTTAATCAACACTAAACTGCAATACGACAATATTGGCTTGCTAAATATCATACTTCAAAACTGTAATATCTGGTTTGGTCAGTCAGGAGCGTCGCTAAGTGGAACAGTATAGAGAAATATTGAAACGAATGATAAACGTGACGTTTTTCTTGATTTTTAGCAAAACAAGGTTTGCTATTCAGAGTAAACAGAGAAAATTCTTGCTTTAGACTTTAGGGATGTTAGTTGTAGAAATACTTGAAATATTTGTTAAATCACAAGTTTATTAGCCAACTATGATTCCACTTTGGATAGTCATCTAGAGTTTAAAAGAAAAATGAAATTTATTTAAATCATGATGTGCAGATTGATTTAATTCAATCATTTGCATCTGAATTATCGGCAGTAATTGATAATGAACATGTATTTTCTGTAATTATCGATTAGACGGACCATTGATATATTTGAAATTGATAAGATGTCATTTTACGTTTAGTTTCAAAATCAGGACATGTTGTGGAACTACATATTACAAAAGCGAGACATTGATATCACAATCTGAGGAAGAAAGGCATATGTTGGCTCATCTGTGATGACTTGAACTATGAGTGGCCTTCAAACTTTCACACAATACCATCTATGTTCATTGTTGTACTCATGTTTTGAATTTGGTCACTATCAAAGCAATGTCTGTAAATAATGATATATACAGTTGTTTTTGGCACAGCTGAAAGGTATTCTTTACGTCTAGTTTACAACATCTACATACTCTTTTAAAAAATCGAAAATCTCAATATGAATCAACAGTAGATACTCTGAAATGACTTTTTGATACAAGATGGGCAAGCCGTAGGCCGTAAGCATGCAGTTGATGCAGTTATTGGATCATTCTCTGCTATTCTATTCATTCTAGAAGATATAATTTCAAGGCCATCGACATAACATAAAGTAAGTGTCAGAGCAGAAGCAATGGGACTATCTGCTTTAATAACAAAATATTCTTTTGTTTTTTCTGATGCTATTTGTACAAAAGTTGGTTGATATTTTCATGTTATCAAACCACTTGCAGCTCAAGAGTATTGACATTGCAATTGCAAAACGATTGATCGATGTTGGAAGAAATAAGTTTGTTGAAATGAGAAGCGATCAAGCTTTTTAAAATTCTGAAAGTAGATGTCTAATAATTTATTAACGAAAATTGTTCCAAACTAGATGTTAAAAACAAAATTTAAAGAAACGCAAATTGCAGAAAATAAAAATATGGCAAGCGAACTTTGTAGAGATAAAAGGGCTAAACGTACTTCACTATCTTGGATACACTACTAAAATAAATAGATGATCGATGTAATGACTTTAGGGGCACAGCTATTTATTTCTATTGTATTGATCCATAACAAATGTTGGAAGAAAATACAGATCCTCTTCGAAGTTTATGCAAAATTTACAAACACATTAACCTAGAAGAAGCATTCTTGAATATTATACCTTTAAAAATTTGCATGCATCACAACGTCCATCACTATCTAGTGAGCTACAACTTAAAGAGTTTCTACAATTCTTTATTGAAAAATAAATGGCAACAGGTCTCTCTTGTTTGTCAATATTCTATAAACATTTACTTGAATCTTCCTGTTATCAACGATTGAAAATCATAAAAATTATTTGCGCTCAACAATGACAAACGAACGTCTGTCTGGATTGGCATTAATTTCAAATGAACGTGTTCTAGGTGAGAACGTTGACTTTGAATCAACGATAAATCGTTTCGCTCCAAGTAGAAAGGAATTTAAATATTGCTCAGGGCTATATATAAATTCGCATAAACTAAGTTTCTTTCTTAGATCAATAAATATACTACTGAACTAAATATACGCTACTATTTTGAAAACATATCTGTTTATATTGTTTCTTCTGTTTGACTTGTTTGTTAATTTGGAAATTTTACTAAATTAGTAGGCTAATAATTAGTATTGAAAACGGCTGCGGATATTAACGATTAATTTCTTGATTAATCCTTAAAAATTTTAAGGATTAAATTATTTTTAGAAAATTAATCGACCCATTACTTAAAAATAATTTGAAGTCAAAACGTCAAAAAAAATATTTTTTTAAAAAATGCGGCTAATAAATAATTTCCTGAAGATTACACGAACATTTTGGCAATGGCAGTAATGGAGTTTGACTCTGAAACAGAAATGACGACAGCTCTTCTGATGAATTACTGCGTTACAAAATGGAGATGGAAGTTCTTGAATCCATTTATCCTGCACAATGGTGGAAAATTAATGAACACCGATATTCGATAAGGTCATTCCTTGCCAAGACCGTTTTGAGCATTCCAGTTTAAGTTTTCTCAGTTCCATGTGAATGATTATTCAGCTCGGCTGGTTATATTGTCAATTAGATCCGCTCATCATTTGAACCAATTAATGTCAACACACTTGTCTTTTTGCGTAGTTGGTGAAAAGTAGATATATAAAGGAGTCATGCCAGTGTTATTTAGATTTTCAACAAGAACATGAAATGAGTGTTACTTATGACATCATAAATTAAAATTTTTAGCTTTAATCGAAATTAACGATTAATTAATCGTTAATTTTTCAAAAGCTAACAATTAAATTTAAATTAATCGTTAACAGCCCTAGTATTTACCCAATGCTCCGATATTAGTAAAATTTTGCGGCGCCCCCTAAAATTATCCTGGCCCCCCACGCAGACAAAGCTAAATCCGCCACTGACTGACACACACAGTGACACACATACACTAGCACCCACACTGACACACATAATGATACAAATACATTAGCATGCATACTGATACACACTGACAAAGATAATGACACACATACACTAGCACACACACTGACACACATACTGACACACGGGCTGGCACACAGACCGAATTACGGACTGACACACAGACTGACTAACAGACTGGCACATCGACTGACACACGGACTGACTATAGACTGGAACACGGACGAGCACATAAGCTGATAAACAGATTGGCAAACATACTGACACACAGACTGACAGCTTGACTGGCTAACAGACTGACACACGCACTGTCACAAAAGCTGACACATAGGCTGGCACACAGACTGACACATACACTTGCCAGTAGACATTATATTATTTATATTCAGTTCAGCGAATGCAGAAAGCAAATGAACTTTAGCAGAGGCGTCACTAGGGTTGGTGTCACCCGGGGCGGTAGCTCATGGTGTCACCCGGGGCGGTAGCTCAAGGTGTCACCCCCTCATGATTTAATCCATAGAACTCCTCCGTGTTTTGCATTGCCAAATAACGGGAATATGTAGCATTTTATGGTCTGGTATCACCCCCCTGATGGTGTCACCCGGGGCGGCCCGCCCCCTCCGCACCCCCTAGCGACGCCACTGAACTTTAGCACCAAAAATTGCAGACTGTTGAAAATTTCGCTACACATCCCACCACAAATAAACAAAGTGTCCACCAAATCATTGGCCTAGTTCAGGGACATCCACACTACGGCCCGCGGGCCAGATGCTGCCCACGAGGCTCTCTCATCCGGCCCCTGCAGACCTTTTAATCCAAAAGAAGAAACTATTTTTGCCTGTAGTTTACCACAAAACTTAGTAGTTGGGGGCTAGTAGTCGGCCCCCAAACTGCTGTTTGGTAGTTAATGCGGCCCTCCGACAGATAAGGTTGGAGACCCCTGGGCTATATCTATGACAGCAGGAAAATAGGAAACTTTTTAAAAAAATATATGTTTTCATAGTTTTTTTTTAAAATCTCACAATTGATCGAACGTTTGATAAAATCAGTTAGCGAAACGTCACGGAGCAGTTCATGTTGGCAAGTTAGAGCAGGGGAGGTAAACACATGGACATAGTGTGTCAGAACTCGGCACTCATAGTAGACAGAAATTTGACAAACATAGACATTAAACACATCTTTGACGAAACATAGACAATAATTTAGACAAATATAGCAATATGTATGATGAGAGTTTACCCCCGCTCATCCCTCCACACACACAAACAACACAAACTTAGAGCATACATACAAAGCAAATATTATTGAAAAAAACATAACATCTATGAAGTCGAACAATAAAAAAATAATCATGCATATTAAAACACAGCACATACAAGGTCCCCAAAAATAATTATTTGCGTTAACGGACAAACGTAAGGCGTAGAAAAAACATAACACATCGCACAGACGAACATAATGACTTCGCCAGCAATCAAGCAACATAAGGTCCATCTTAATTTTCACGTATAATCCTTATTAATTCCTTATCCCTGACTAAACTGAGCCCCGCTCAATCCGTTTTGAATATTAATCCGCTTAGGACCCCGTAATTAATAAGATCGGCCTTGCCTCTTCCCTAACCTTCTATACATGTATGTGACGCCAAAATTTAGCGAAGATACAACACTCCGCCGCCACTCAACAGAACAGGGCATTTCCGTCAGGCAAAGCAGAAACCGGACCCATCCGCAACTAACATTCCTGAACTGGACTTTGTTAGACCGACCCACCACAACTAACACTCATGAAGTGGACTTTGCTAGACCGACCCACCACAACTAACATTCAAGAATTGGACTTTGTTAGACCGACCCACCACAACTAACATTAATGAAGTGGAATTTGTTAGACCGACCCACCACAACTAACATTCATAAACTGGAGCTTGTTAGAAAGACCCACCACAACTAACATTCATAAACTGGAGCTTGTTAGACCGACCCACCACAACTAACATTCATAAACTGGAGCTTCTTAGACCGACCCACCACAACTAACATTCATAAACTGGAGCTTGTTAGAAAGACCCACCACAACTAACATTCATAAACTGGAGCTTGTTAGACCGACCCACCACAACTACCACTCATGAACTAGCCTCTCAATTATACAGCCAATTTCGTTCAATGTATACTATAGTCTGTCCAATTAACACTATAGTCTGTCCAATTAACACTATAGTCTGTCCAATTAACACTATAGTTTGTCCAATTAACACTATAGTTTGTCCAATTAACACTATAGTCTGTCCAATTAACACTATAGTTTGTCCAATTAACACTATAGTCTGTCCAATTAACACTATAGTTTGTCAAATTAACACTATAGTCTGTCCAATTAACACTATAGTTTGTCCAATTAACACTATAGTTTGTTCAATTAACACTATAGTCTGTCCAATTAACACTATAGTTTGTCCAATTAACACTATAGTCTGTCCAATTAACACTATAGTTTGTCCAATTAACACTATAGTTTGTCCAATTAACACTATAGTCTGTCCAAATAGCACTATAGTTTGTCCAATTAACACTATAGTTTGTCCAATTAACACTATAGTTTGTCCAATTAACACTATAGTTTGTCCAACTAACACTATAGTTTGTCCAATTAACACTATAGTTTGTCCAATTAACACTATAGTTTGTCCAATTAACACTATAGT
>MUZC01000364.1:218020-232566 GCA_002072015.1 Radix auricularia | reverse complement strand
ACACACACTCACACACAGACACACACACACACACAGACACACACTCACACACAGTCACACACTCACACACACTCACACACACTCACACACACTCACACATCACACACACTCACACACAATCAACACTCACACACACTCACACACACTCACACATCACACACACTCACACACACTCACACACACTCACACATCACACAAACTCACACACACTCACACACACTCACACACACTCACACTGAACATATCAAAACGCTTAGATGGAAGGTAGTAAACAAATTGAGGGGTAAGACTGCGTTCAGGCTTATAAAAAAAGTAAATGGAAAAGACTTAAACAGTGTAAGGGTTAGCCTGACAGGGCGTAACAAAACAGGGAACATTTCGGCAAAGAGCCGAATCTTTCGCTGTTTTGTTACGTCATGTCACGCTAACCCTTACCCTGTTTATGTCTTTTCCATTTACTTTCTTAGATGGAAGGGAAAATAACTATTTGAAAGTCTTTAATTCTTATCATAATTTTTAATAATATTCTTTTTCTGGAAAAAAAATAATTAAAAAATAAAATTAAAATAAACGGAACAGCCCTTTCCAAGGGCAACAACTACACATAAATTCTATGTAATACGACTGTAATTACGAGTTACCGATGTTGACTATTAGACTCTTTGTAACGATTGTTTTCTAGATCATCTTACCGGCAGTTATTACAAGTGCCCCTCCCTCCCCCTTGTCTGTATGATGGTCCTCGTGTGACTGGTCAAGACGAACACAATTAAGATCAAGTTGATGTTTGTTATCTCTCCTTCTAAACAAGCAAGCGTCTTTTATGTTTGTCAAAATAAGGAGAATACATTTCACCATCGCACAGTGACGCACTAACTGTTGAGTGGATACAATTTCATATTTCTGAAAACGATAAACAAAAGAAATAAAAATGCACGTGTATCGACAAAATGCCCAAGATCCTACAAAGCCGCGGGATTGTTGGACTATCTGAGTTGTGGTAGGTCCGAGCTGGTCAAGGCTTCACCTTTCATATGACAAGAGACAAACCCGGGAGCAGCGAACTGTGAATGTCTTGGTTTAAACAAGGAAATAACAGATGCGAACACACCAAGAAATATTTCTGAAACATTTTTGACAGACCATCGCACACAAAGTGTTTGGTGTTGAGTTTTTAGGATATGTAGATCTACTCTTTTGTTCTTTCAATTCAAACGCGCAACACTGTAACATCACTTCCATATCTCGCAGAGTCCCGCACGAAGGACGAGATGGCGCCATGGTTGTCAGGCGAAGCAGCGAAAACCACTTCCGCTTTGTTGCAATGCCGGAAATGAAATGTCACTTTTATTTGCCGAGGGTCCCTTGAGATCTAGAGGGATCCACTTTTCTCAATAGTAGTTCTCAAATTATTAAGTTCAGATACAATAAAAAAAGACTTTATAAAAAATATACACTATTATGTTTTTAAAGGATCGTTTGAAATCAAAACATATATTAATTATTTCCAACCATTTAAAAAAGAACTGAGCCATAGCGATCACCATTGTTCTTGATAAAGAATTATTCTTTTAGATTTAAAGAGACGACTTACTGAATCTCTTAAAAAGTTTTCATACCTATATTTAAAGTACACAGTTTCTTACAATGTATATTCTCACTTCTATCTACCAGGAAAATTAACTCTATTTTTTTCATTAAATTAATAGTAAACTGACCACAGATTTGGCCCAAATTGTTTTTAACAAAATGTTTATTGACAGCGTATTCATTACGTTTAACTTCAGTTTTCTATAGACTGAGTTGACGTAGAGAGCAACAGAAAGCTCTCATCAATAACGTTAATCCTTGTTGACTTTGTTAATTTGCTGAACTTCTTTTACAGTCCTGGAAAAATATGAAAAAAATTACATCCTTATTTTTTGTGTTGAAATATTCAAGAGAACAAGTTGAGGAAATCTGTGACCACTTGCCAACTTGTTTGTTGTTTAAATGTACAGGATAAGAGCTTCTGACCACTTGCCAACTTGTTTGTTGTTTGAATGTACAGGATAAGAGCTTCTGACCACTGGTCAACTTGTTTGTTGTTTGAATGTACAGGATAAGAGCTTCTGACCTCTGGTCAACTTGTTTGTTGTTTGAATGTATCACTAACTACCACTAACTACATCTATCACTAATAACCATTACCTACCACTAATACCACTAACTACCATTATCTACCTCTAACTACCCATAACTACCCCTAACTACAACTACCACTAACTAGCACTACCACTAACTACCACTAACCACCACTAACTACCACTAACTACCACTACCACTAACTACCACTAACTACCACTAACATTAACTACCATTTACTACCACAACCACTAACTACCACTAACTACCCCTAACTACACTAACTACCACTACCACTAACTACCATTAACTACCACTAACTACCATTAACTACCCCTAATTACCATTAACTACCATTAACTACCACTAACTACCATTAACTACCACTAACTACCATTAACTACCACTAACTACCATTAACTACCCCTAATTACCATTAACTACCAATAACTACCATTAACTACCACTAACTACCATTAACTACCCCTAATTACCATTAACTACCACTAACTACCACTAACTACAACTAAATACCACTAAATACCACTTACTACCACTAACTACCACTAACGCTTGTCAAAACAAAATGTGAAAGAAACTTTTAATTTAAATCCTTTCTTGTCATTTTCTTTCTTTCTTCAATCAATCGAATGCTAAGTAAAATTGGTTGATCTGATGTCATTGTAATCATTTTTTAAATGGTATGACTGTGAAGTGAAGAAAAAAAAACCTGTACTATTTTTTAATTCACGTGAACACTTAAGGACTATCAAAGAAATAAAATTGCATTGGTGAATGTTGACAAAAATAAGATATCTGACGAGACGTAAAAAAAAAAAAAACAGTACAAAACAACAAATGTGTCTTCACGACTTGTTCCTAGGCACACAAATAAATCGTCAGCATCATCCCGTCTAACAAGATGGTACATCACCTTTGGTAGGCCTACATCACCTTTGGTCTGAGTTGAATTTCCTTATGTGGCTGTGCAGCCCTATCCTCGATTGACAGTCTTTACCACAGCTTTTGCACACGAATTCTGTGCTTCCAAATGTTTTGACCTTTCTCCTAGCTCTTTTGTCTGTATTCACCTCCATCGTTCGCTCTTCGGCTAATATGACGCCATCTTTTACAAACTAAAATATTATAGAAAAAGTAGGCTTAATTTATCGATTTATCGTACAATTTAATCGAGTGAAATGAATTTTATCGATTAAAATTTGATTAAAACTTGATTAAAATATTACTGATATATTTTTTTCCAATTTATAAATACTTAAAATTTTTTGTTACTTACATACTTTTCCCTCGTATTTTTTTAAAGGCGCATACGTAAACAATAAATTTTTTCTTCCTCATTTCATTACATAGCAGAACGAATTAGCTGTGCTACGCCATAATATGTGGGAGCCATAGAATTACTGCGACTTAACCAATTTCCCAAAATAATGAATCGAAACTTAATTGGGTTAAAATGTGTGTTATTATAAAAATATAATTAATCAAAATTAATCGATAAATTGATTTTTTTAAAAATCTGATTAATTGAAAAAAAAAATGTTGTAATTCGTACAGGACTTAACAGAAACTAAAAATAAGACTTACGTGAAGAAAATAATACATTGTTTTTAATAGATTTTATTTTTATTCACAGACCAAAATGTTTAATTGAGGAAAAACCTTGGACTTAATTCAGATTTTCTAAAAATTTAAAACAATTCAACTTATTTATTATCCAATGTATACTTGATAGGTATTGGTCTAAGTAAATATTTCATTAATATGTTCACAATATGGCGGAAATCTATTAATAGAAATATTATATCTAAATTTATCTTTTTTAAGGACAAAATTCATAAAAATTAATAAAAGATACGAGTCAATACGTGAATGTAGGTGTATTGCGAATGATTGATCTTATCAGCTAATTTTTTATGTTTCGTTAATTTAAGACAGCTAATTGGACTTGCAAAATAAAATTAAAAATTCGTAATTTTACTAAGCTAACAATTTTGAGAGCATAGTGATTTGACTGTATTTATGCCTCAAAACTTTGTTCCGCTAAAATGTAATCTAAAAAAAGAACATTACGAATTGAGCTATGACTTTTTCCGGTTTTTGACACGAAGAACCCTATTAAACTCGTTCACCTTTGTTTTAGTCGCCTGAAATAATGAGAGACAACTCAGGCGCTCACTTTTGTGTCACAATACTTAGCTTCCAATATCAAATGTATGAATGTATTTAACCTTGAAACAGTTAATGTCAATGATATTAAGCATTGAGTTTAAATTAATAAAACTTAGTGACTAAAGCTATACCTTTAGTAAAATATCTTGAACAAAAAAACTGTGATGTCTTCTCTAACACACTATCCCGACCTTTCGCCACTCATATTTTTGTCCATCAGTTCTAGACCAATGACTTCTCCTCTTCCACCCCCCANCCCCCCCCCTTCGGACACTGACATCGATGGGTTTCGCGGTGTAATGTCAAAATGAACTCACCCGGCCCTCCCCAGAGTTCAAGGATACATCTGGGATACGGGCTCAATTATGGAGGCCCTATTCATTTTAGCCAGTGGGGTCAACCAGAACACGTTTTCCATTTGTTAGCAGACGGCGCCGCGAGATAGCGTGAATGTCCAGCTGAACTCGGCGTCTGTTGGTCATCTGGTTTAACTGCAGACTCCGGACTTTGTGCCTTCAATTTTTTTTTTTAAAGGCTTTAAGAAAAGAAACGTGGACACTGTCATTTATTACTACAACTAATTTCTTATTGGTAACCATGTAATATGTATAAATAAATGAGGCATATTCTCTATTGGAGTTTACAACAGATGACAGCAGGCGATACGTGAGAGATTCAGAATTGTCTTATTGTCTTATTGACTTATTGTCTTACTGTCTTATTGACTTATTGTCTTATTGACTCATTGTCATTACGAATTTACTAATGCACTTGTTTCGTCTGTTTATTTAAACTTTGATTTTTGTCTAAATGTTAATACTAATAGTGTAATAATTTGTATAATTCAAGCTTAAATACGCATTGCTGTCTAATTGCAACTGAATGGTGTAATATCTTATTGCCTAATTTAAAGTTAATGCTTACCTCACAGCAAAGCGCCAGTTTAAAGACTGGTAGAGAGAGGTGTGGAAACTGGATCAAGTTTTCTCAAATTAAAATAAAGCAGTGAGGTCCATAGTCCAAATAAGTAAGGCCATGGTACACCCCGTGAGGACTAACTGGCATGCTGCGCTGGTCAATGGGTCTCTACGTCCGTTTTAGCTGGACCTTTTACCGAAATGAGTGGCCATTACAATAATAAGCTCGGCTTTGAGTGGCCTTTTGTTTCCCTTTTTGGTAAAAGGAAACTTTTTGGTTAGTGATGAAATAGAACAGACAGAACTCCAAGACAGAGATAAAAGGTTTTTATTTGTAGATTAAATGAAATGTTGAGAGTTTCTCATTTTGTCGCATTTAACTGTTTTCATTAGAACTTTATGTTTTTCAAATTACGACACCGACTGCCGCTTATTTATTGAGATCCATTGTGGAAATTTTTATTATTGTCTCAAATTTCCTAACCTAAAAAAACATCAACATCAAATTCCAAAGCAATTTATTGAGGCCGTGTTGTATAAAAGAACGCCATATTTGTACAAGCATTCGTTCTTTCATGTACATCACAGGCGTTGTATCTTCTTTGAAACATTTCCCCCGCCGTTCTCTATTCATGATTTCTGTAACTCCTCTCTTCTTTATTCTCTTAATTCTCATCTAACAAGTGATATCCAGTGACTCCCATGGTAATCAACGTCTCAAACATTTAGAGGCAAATATCTCCTTTTTGCAGGATAAAAAAACAAAAACAAATTGAACACATGTCGAGAAATAAATCAACAGCCACAACAAAACAGCAGAGAAAGCAAACACGAGAAAATGCTGATGTAAGTTGTATGGACGAGTAATATCGATGATAAATCAAAACACCCATCCCGGCGCTGCCGCCATGAGCCTCGTTTTGGGTACTAAATATGGAGGAGACTCGCAGACGCGAGGATTGAGAATAACATAAGACTCAACAAAGGAGACCCACGTGCCTCACAACTGATCCAGGAGTGTGTTGAGAAATTAAATCCCGCCAATGTGTGTGCCTGGGGTGAGTTGAATCAGTTTGGGTCACAGAATGTACAGCTAATTCGGCCTCGGGCAGAGATGCATAGCAGTGGCGACGTGGCCGTCTTATGGCGCATTCGGCATGTCATGTAACACAGATGGGGGCAGCCTCAGAGGCGGCGTCTGGGAGAGGGCTGCACGTGTGAGGACAAGACATAACATGAAAAGATTAAGCATTATTGAGTCTCCGGGAGAACAACTTTAAAATGTTTGGAATTTGTTGCGCATACATAAGGGTTTGTTTCTTTCTTTCTATTTTGTTTCTTTTTTTTTTTCCTTGGAGTGTTTTGGATTTTTTTATTATTCAGGGTTAAAAACTAATAATCTTCTATATAGAAGGATCGTCTGTAACATAAGATATCTATACGAAAATGTGTGACGCATTTTGTATAAGTGTAAGGAACAGTAAGGCAACTGAAGTGGTTGTATTTTATTATAACTTAAAAATAATTACTATGAAGTATTGAAACGTTCCGTGTTAATGTTTTTGTCTAATGAAGAAAATTTAGTGATTTAAATAAATACTAATAATAATAAAACTTCATGGATATTTTGTTTTCCTTTCAATAATTATTTTTTGGATTAAAGTGCTCGCTATTTTCGCCTGGCCCAAACAGAGCATCTTAATTACCTTTCAAAGGTTCAGTTGGAGCTGTAGAGTGATCTCCCTTACAAGCCATGGAAATTAGTTCGTTCTTTTATGTCTTCCCTGTACTAAAGTAGCCTTACCTCCCATAGCACGCCGCCATCTCTCATCTTATTGTGCAACTCAATTGAGTCCCCCGCAGACTCGATGGAATCACGTCCATGCATGGCGCCGCCCATGAAGAGGGCAGAACTAGACGCGAAGCTATCTCCCCCTGCGTGGCGCCACCCAGTGGCGGCTTTCTACAATTTCTGCCGGCTCCCATGCAGCCTGGGACCTAAGATGGGACACATACGATGAATAATTAAGGCAACTGAGGGCCGATAAATCCGTTTTGGAGAAATAAAGCGATGAGTAAATGAAGCCTGAGTGATGCAAGGGGGAGCACCGTGCCTTCAATCATGCATTAATTTATTTTGTTCCATCTCCTCCCCCCAGCCTAATCCGAAATTATTCATTGATCTCACTTTCCTGTTTTATTAGTTATTGTCGTTGATCTACTTTTGACTATGGAACAGTTCAAACATTTTGTAAACCTTATTGCACTAAATGTTAAGCGCTATATTTTTTTTTTCTTATTTGTTCTGCTCTCATTAATTCAGTATCTACTCGATCAAAGAATTTTGTACATTACTTTGTTTTTACATAATTTTTTTAAGGAAAAAAAAAACCCCAATAACAACAATCTAATTTCAATTAAAACCTTGCTGTAAATTTACGCCCATCAACTTCAATAAATCTCCAGTGTCTATATCATATTAATGTCACAGTGCCCTAGGCTACCCAAGTGCTGTAATGTTATCGTAAGCGGTGATTTAAATGTCTCTATTGTTTATATCGAACTCATTCGTGAGGCAATTTTACAAACTGCAGAAGACGGTTGTCAAAACAAAGCGATTCCATCAGTTTTTTTGTTTGTTTGCTTGTTTGCTTGTTTTTTTTTGGATGACGTTTTTTTTTTTTTTTTAATATGTAAAAAAAAAAGTTCTTATTAAGTTAGAGCACTAACAACATAAACAAATGGTGTCTGGAAAATGTTCCCGTCAAAATGAATAAGTAAAACAATAAAGCAGTAAAAAGATATCAGGCAGCATTTTTTTTTGTAATTCGTAATGTTCTTTTTTTTTAGATTACATTTTAGCGGAACAAAGTTTTGAGGCATAAATACAGTCAAATCACTATGTTCTCAAAATTGTTAGCTTAGTAAAATTACGAATTTTTAATTTTATTTTGCAAGTCCAATTAGCTGTCTTAAATTAACGAAACATAAAAAATTAGCTGATAAGATCAATCATTCGCAATACACCTACATTCACGTATTGACTCGTATCTTTTGTTAATTTTTATGAATTTTGTCCTTAAAAAAAGATAAATTTAGATGTAATATTTCTATTAATAGATTTCCGCCATATTGTGAACATCCCTATAAGTTTGTAAACTACAACATAAATCTCAGTCTGTATCTGTTCTACGTCTGCACTATAATTGTATATGCGATGTTGTCACCAATAAGATGTTAAGACAAGACAAGTGATCAGTGAGATTAAATGTAAACGAAAGTTACGCAAGCAAACTTTCCGTAAAAACAAACACATCCTTCCACCGAGAAGAAATTAAGTTCAACTGTTATGTCTCTTAAAGGCACCAGAACGTATGGGAATCTAAAACAGTTGTCCCAACATGACCAGGACGCTAACTGAAAGGAAATGTTCCTGAAAGTAAGTACCGAAGGTTAACCGTTAAAGAAATAACAACATTTGTTTATATATACTTACACGCTGAGATCTCGAAATTGAATGCTGTTTTGCATAAAGCTTTTATATGAATAGGAAAATAAGATTCCTCGTTCCTGTCTGTGTACAGATATAAACATGTCCTCTCTCTACCCCACCCCACCCTTCCCCGCCCCAACTTAATGTCCTCTCTCTACCCCACCCCACCCTTCCCCGCCCCAACTTAATGTCCTCTCTCTACCCCACACCACCCTTCCCCGCCCCAACTTAATGTCCTCTCTCTACCCCACACCACCCTTCCCCGCCCCAATCTAATGAAAATATAAATCAAGCAACGCTTACATGAATCTGTTGTAGCATGACATCCGCTAAGGCTGACAACTGTAATTTGACAGTTACTAACGTTAGTATGTGTAATTTGACAGTTACTAACGTTAGTATGTGTAATTAACAGTTAGTAACGTTCGTATGTGTAATTTGACAGTTACTAACGTTGGTAAGTGTAATTTGACAGTTACTAACGGTGTTATGTGTAATTTGACGGTTACTTACGTTGGTATGTGTAATTTGACAGTTACTAACGTTGGTATGTGTAATTTGACAGTTACTAACGTTGGTATCATGCCGCAACAATACATGAGGATCGGGGACTGTTCCCAAGCTTTGTCAAGTCAAGTCAATACATAGAGGGACAAAATGTGTGTAGGTCTGGAAATAGTGAGACAAGATGTTTGTGTATGTCTGGAAATAGTGAGACAAGAAGTTTGTGTATGTCTGGAAATAGTGAGAAAAGATGTGTGTGTAGACCTGAAAATAGTGAGACAAAAAGTTTATATGTCTGGAAATAGTAAGACAAGATGTTTGTATGTTTGGAAATAGTGAGACAAGATGTTTGTTTGTTTGGAAATAGTGAGACAAGATCTTTGTTTGTTTGGAAATAGTGAGACAAGATGTTTGTTTGTTTGGAAATAGTGAGACAAGATGTTTGTTTGTTTGGAAATAGTGAGACAAGATGTGTGTCTATGTCTGGAAATAGTGAGACAAGATGTGTGTTGGTCTGGAAATAAACGACAATTAAGTGGGTGTGCCGACCAGATGCCTCTTTCTACACAGTCTGCTATTTGTTAAATGATTTAATGTCCCAGAGCTCAACTGATGCAACTACCAAACTATTTACTGGAGCGTAACTTCCGTTGCGAGCAGGGGAGTCTTCTCGCGTCCCCCGTTGATTGGACGAGAATCTCGTCGTTGGCACTGACAAGTTCGTGCACTCTGGATGGAATGCTGGGAAATTAAAGGCAAAGGTCACCAAATCATTAATGCCTGATGAGATTTCGTGTCATGCTTGATGTCTATGTAACTTTTAAGGACCCTGCATATCTACTAGTTAATATTTTACTGAATGGAACGAACGAAAAACTTATTGAAAATGGTATTCGTTGAGGAGAAGTAACGTTTTAAAAAGTTTCACCAAAATGAATGAAATAATCGCAAACTGAAGAAAGACAAAAGTATGTTAATAAAATTAATTTTAAAAATTGTTAAATTATTTGAGATATTGTGATTAGGCGTTGATTTTTAAATATGTTTTTCAGTTTTAAAATCTTAATAGTGGGGAGGTGGGTTATCTTCCCTTGCTTAATTACGCTGTCAAATTTATGTTTTAAACTGATCTTAATTTTAAAAAAAAAAAAAAAAAAAAAAAAATGTTGGAACGGGCTAAATCCAGAAGTGCTATAGTTACCCTAAAAATTAATAAAATATTTGACTGTGGTAGACGAATCCGTGGGTTTAGTGGGTTTTTTTTCGAAATGGTCAAGATGCACCTTCACGTTCATAGCTTATCTCGCTTTATGATCTTGTAGGTTGTTTTTTTTCTCTTGGTCTTGCCGGGTACTGTTGATGCAACCAAAAAGTCCATTAAAACAAATCTGTAGAATTTTAGCATAGTGTAAAGAAAATTAATTTGTAATCTGATTTATCGGAGCCAACAAAAGATTTGCCTGATTATGTTCAATC
Source organism: Radix auricularia (assembly GCA_002072015.1). NCBI lineage: Eukaryota > Metazoa > Mollusca > Gastropoda > Lymnaeidae > Radix > Radix auricularia. The sequence goes on along the minus strand of MUZC01000364.1, from coordinate 221,862 downwards.
ATACTTCATTGCTATGTCTACTTGTAGCAAATTAACTATCAAAAAATAAAATTATTTTTAAAAAATTATTTTTAAAAAATTGAAAGTGGAACATTGCTTCACTTTTCAATAACCCTGTAAGTTCGAGGAGGGTCCAAGTTGTGAACTATCCCATATCACAAGTGAACACAAAATAAGACACAATTTACTGTTCTAGTCGCTGTAGGTCACGTTGCACACCGAGGCGCGCATTTCCACGGTCGCACTCGACGTTCGACGTCGTCCCGTCTGCACTTGGTTTGATCTGCCCCGAACTGTTTTCTTAGTTGTTGATACAAGACTTTCACCTTTGACCTGGAAATGCGCAACCCGATGTCGTAGTTGGGAGGGGAACAAACAGATTTTGCGTCACCTCCAGAAAAACTGTGTGGGGAAAAAAAGGTGTATATTTCTTATAGTTTACAAATCCATGGCATAACTCATAAATTTACATTATAAGTATTAAAAATTGGGTCTTAAGGCTTTTTTTCGGATAGCTTTGGAATTCGAAATACAAAAGAATGATCTTTAAAAGGTTTGGAACCTCTACAAAATTTTACCAGAGTCTCGAACGTTTACTTGTGAAAGTGGTATCTACCACAGCATGGCGCCGACTGCCTTCTTTTACCCATGCTCCCCCTCCCCCGTCCCAAGTTCCTGGTCGTGCGGACCCACCAGTTGACGCACCAGTTGACACTACACAACCACACCAGTTGACCCACCAGTTGACCCACCAGTTGACCCACCAGTTTACTCGCAGTTGACCCAACAGTTAACCCACCAGTTAACCCACCAGTTGACCCACCAGTTGACCCACCAGTTTACTCGCAGTTGACCCACCAGTTAACCCACCAGTTGCACCCACCAGTTAACCCATCAGTTGACCCACCAGTTGACCCACGAAGTTTTCCACCAGTTGACCCACCAGTTGACCCACCAGTTTACCCGCAGTTGACCCACCAGTTAACCCACCAGTTGACCCACCAGTTAACCCACCAGTTGACCCACCAGTTGACCCACCAGTTGACCCACGAAGTTTTCCACCAGTAGCCGTTATGGCTCCGTTGTTTATCTTCTGCTGTGACGTAAGCTGTACGCCGGAGCCTTGTGCTGAGGGTTCGTTAGCGCTTCAGAAAACATGTCAGAAATGGAGCAAAACAAGCAGACAAACAGACATCCAGAAAAAAATTAAACGTTTTGTAGACAAGTCAACAGGGCAGACTTCTTGATAGAGCCCGAGACAAGGTGGGGTGGGGGGAGGGCGGGTGGTTGTCTTCAGCAGGAAACAGGCGGGGCTTGCAGTCTTCTGTCATGATTGAGTACAGATGTTCATTCCAGGATTCAACTCAAGCCCCTTTTAGATTGCAAGTCTGTTCATTGGAACATTTCTTTTAAGACGACTTTGTTTTATTGATTTAACATGACGTAATGATGCGCCTGTGTTCTAATGGTAATTTATTCGTGTCTTCTTCCTTGGGCCGATGGTAAAATTACAATCAACAATGGTAAAATAACAATCGACAATGGTAAAATTACAATCAACAATGGTAAAATAACAATCAACAATGGTAAAATTACAATCGACAATGATAAAATAACAATCAACAATGGTAAAATTACAATCAACAATGGTAAAATAACAATCGACAATGCACAAATTCAAATATTTCTTTTTAAAAATTTCGCATTCACCCTTTTTCCATCTCCTTCTTTCTTTATCATACAAATTTTCATCTGAATGAACATGTTGCGCTTGTGATCTAATTAGCTAAATCCAATTGTAATCCACATTTATCTTCCAACCATGTCTAATCCGTGACTATAATTGCAATATAGATCTACATCAAATGAACATTTACGAAGACCTATGACATCGTTTTTCTTTAAGTCAAAAGCATCATGAAGTTCATTTTGATTTTACGATACAACTCCTAGCTTGTAGAATCTATATTTCTTAGATGTTTAATTACCAAAAGTTGAAGTGCATCAAATGTCGATTAAAAAAATCACATCGTTTCGTTTTTCCATATGGGTGCCAAATAATTTCTTCAATGTTAAAACCAATAGCGCATTTAAAAAAAAAAAAAAAAAAAAAAAAAAAAAAGCAACTTATTTCAGAAACAGTTTAAGTACAAAGCATCCGATCTAGAACAAGAGAGGGGAAAGAGAAGGAGGGGCTCAGCGTAAAGGATTCCGCTTCCACGCTGCGTCCTTAATTCAATTTACCTCTACAAAGTGGGACCATAAAAGCCATCGTTTATCTGGCAATTGAACAGAAGGATGCGGTGGTGTGCGCACGTACTCTGTACGTTCATTGTGTGCTACTGGTGCGTAGTTTTAGAAAGACGACGGTAAAGTGGTGTGTTTGTTTTGATCTCAGCGGGTGAGTTCATGATTTGTAATGTTTGCAGTGTGTCTGTCAGAATGGACGAATGACAGGGGGTGAGGCGAAACAGCAACCCGATGAAAATACAGAGGCGTTAGCTGAATGATGAGAACTTAACGGCCCACAAAACGTGAGGCGGCATTCGTCAAGGCCTGACATGACCTCAGAGGTCAGTGGATATAAGGCTAACAACGAAAGTCACCGAAGAGAAGATTACGAAATGGGCCGCTCATGAAAGATGAATGATGTGACAGGTCACTGAAGTCAGTTGGCATTTTGATGGATACCGGAAAGGGATGAAATGATGTGACAGGTCACTGAAGTCAGTAGGCATTTTGATGGATACCGGAAAGGGATGAAATGATGTGACAGGTCACTGAAGTCAGTTGGCATTTTGATGGATACAGGAAATGGATGAAATGATGTGACAGGTCACTGAAGTCAGTTGGCATTTTGATGGATACAGGAAAGGGATGAAATGATGTGACAGGTCACTGAAGTCAGTTGGCATTTTGATGGATACAGGAAATGGATGAAATGATGTGACATGTCACTGAAGTCAGTTGGCATTTTGATGGATACCGGAAAGGGATGAAATGATATGACAGGTCACTGAAGTCAGTTGGCATTTTGATGGATACCGGAAAGGGATGAAATGATGTGACAGGTCACTGAAGTCAGTTGGCATTTTGATGGATACCGGAAAGGGATGAAATGATGTTAGTGAAAATCGCTGATAAAATCGACACCATCAATTCAACATCCATTCGCGTGTGTCACTGGCGTGTGTCACTGGCGTGTGTCACTGGCGTGTGTCACTGGCGTGTGTCACTGGCGTGTGTCACTGGCGTATGTCACTGGCGTGTGTCACTGATTCACCTATTGTTACAATAAAACAAATATCATAGTTATGATCCTATGTCTATTGTCACGGTCATATTCCTTGTGGTGTTCCAGTTCATGAAGGTTTTGTTGTCGTTATTGTGGAATAACTATACCAGAGATTTGCTTTTGTTTCGATGAATAAGTTAAACGTTAATACGAAATGGGGCGGAGGGGGGGGGTCAACACAGTGGTGTACGTTTATTGGGCGAGACAAAAAGAGATTGATACAAGAAGACAGAGTGGGGAACGAGAAGACACTTTTATAAAGAGAGAGGGGGGCGATTGAGAGAGGGAAGGGGAGAAAGGGGGAGCGAGCAAGCGAGAGAGAGAGTGAGCGAGAGAGAGAGTGAGAGAGAGGGAGTGAGAGCGAGAAATACAGAGTGAGAGAGAGAGAGAGAGAGAGAGAGAGAGAGAGAGAGAGAGAGAGAGAGAGAGAGAGAGAGTGAGAGCGAGATTGAGAGAGAGTGTGAGAGCGAGAGAGTGAGAGAGAGAGCGTGAGAGAGTGAGAGAGAGAGAGAGAGAGAGTGAGAGCGAGAGAGAGAGTGAGAGAGAG
>MUZC01000364.1:208332-217973 GCA_002072015.1 Radix auricularia | reverse complement strand
AAGAGAGAGAGAGAGAGAGAGAGAGAGAGAGATGGAGAATAGCTATTGAGAAAATTCGATGTTGAAAAGATTGATTTATGTTATCACAGTTAACGTCTTCCTTGAACATTTAACGAGCAGCTTATAATTTATTTTTAAAAATTTCCTACTCATTTTACCAGTGTTTCAAAACGAGACGTTCGTGAAGACACAGCTTGTGTCCTAACAAGACTCATTAAACCGAGCTATCGGAGTTGTAACCAAACAACACTTGATGTTGTAAATGGGACTCGTAGTGGACCCTTCCCTATAGAAGACGTTTAACGCCACATTGAGGTCTCTAGTATATTTCGACTCGAGGAAAATAAATGATTCTTTTTTTCATTGTTTTTTTTTTCAGTTCTGTGTGTGCAGGCCGTTGTGATAGCATAATTGCCCTAAAAGTTTGGGTCTGGCATACGGTTAAATTGCGATTGTTGTTCATATTATTGTGTTACCGATACCCATCAGATGAACACATCAGTACTCGTATCAAGATCGCTATGGTCTTATGAAGATAGGAAAATATTAATTTATTTTTGTATCGAGTCTCATGACATAATATGACAATATATGAAATCGAACTTTTACAGCTTTATTAACAATATTTTGGCCACTAAGCAGCAATGTTTTGACTAACTTAAGTGGATGTATGTATCAGAGTTAAATTTCATGAACATAAGACGGAAACCTATTTTTGAATGAGCCACAAAGTTAGCCATTTGTAGTAAATGTTTCTTAGAAAAATGTGTACGTTACAGAGTGCTTCTCTACCAAAGACACACTATTTTGTATTCATCATTATATCTTCTCTACTATTGACGGGGTTTGGGATGTTTCTATGTAATTGAAGAGGGTGCATTACTGGTCGGTTATATTCATTAAGGAAATAGAGGTTTGTACATTGGACGGTGCAACAGGCATTTTATATGCAACAGATATGGGAGAAAATCTATTAGTAAACTAATTGAGTGGGTTGTTTTTTTTTTTACTCCGCAAGGTATGAACCAAATACGTATAGTTACAATGGTGATGTGTACTTTTAATTTATATTTATTAGAATTTATTAAATCCCTCCGTTCTTGTAACCTTGGTTTTCTTTAAGAACTTGTGTCTTTTTTTTCCTTTTTTTAAATCGACTTTTTTCTGCTTTATTGGTTTGTAATGTGTTGCGGCTGGATACAGGAATCAATAGTGCGCTCGCCTCACAAGCTGAGAGGCGTGGGATCGAGCCCACGCAAAGCCGCATAGAAATGAAGAATGACTAACGCTAAGAAAGTCATCCGCTAACCTTGAAGGGAGTCGGGACACCCATCAAGGTTTACCTAGCACCTATTAATTCCAATGGAAACATTAGGACCCCTACAACCATCGGTTAAAGGACTTAAACGAAAAAAATGTGTGGTCAGGAAATGTATTATTAATATTAGTTAAAATGGCTTTTAAAAATTTTAGTGCCAAAGGCATTTACCCAAACGATTAAATCTGTACATAGTCCATTTAAAAAACTTAACTGTAAAACCTATTTTTTCTAAACTTAAACTAAACTGCTTAAAGTTTTATCACATTCCAATGCTGTATACTCTATGAAACAATACTATAACAACGGCTATATACTGTATGAAACAATACTATAACGACGGCTCTATACTGTATGAAACAATACTATAATGACGGCTGTATACTTTTTGGAACAAGGCTATAACGACGGCTGTATACAGTATGAAACAATACTATAACAACGGCTATACTGTATGAAAAATTACTATAACAACGGCTATACTGTATGAAACAATACTATAACGACGGATGTATACTGTATGAAACAATACTATAACAACGGCTTTATACTGTATGAAACTATACTATAACAACGGCTGTATACTGTATGAAACAATACTATAACGACGGCTCTATACTATATGAAACAATACTATAACAACGGCTTTATACTGTATGAAACTATACTATAACAACGGCTGTATACTGTATGAAACAATACTATAAAAACGGCTGTATACTGAATGAAACTATACTATAACAACGGCTGTATACTGTATGAAACAATACTATAACGACGGATGTATACTGTATGAAACAAGGTTCATGTTTCTGCATCAACGAAATCATTTTTTTTTAACATCCCCTCGCCCGACCCCCAGTCAATGTAGAAATAATTGACGTCATCTGAGACGATGAGGAATCGCAAGAGACTGAGGACGATAGGAAAGTCAAAACCAACGTTCAACAATAGGGGAGGGGCGGGGATGGTTACACAATGCCAAGAACGCAGAGCGGCGGCTCAATATCACGACCTGGGAAATCAGGTCTGCCCTCAACTATTCATCTTTTATTTCTGTCTTTAAGTTCCGAAATAATTTCTGAAATCTTTTTGTAAACTTTGAACTTTAGCTTGACTCTGGGGCGGTACAGTTGGGGGGGGGGCGTCGGGTATGGGATTCAGTTCTCAGATATTGCCGAGAGGTCAAAAATAAATAGCTTGGTTCTCTCTGGAATTCTGGAAGACAATCACAGTCAAGTAAATTCAAACATTAAATAAAATTGTAACAGAATAAAGTTATCGGGTCAGTAATAATGAGATAATAAAGCTAGCATTCAATCATTTAACATAGCTGTTCAAGTATTTGTATCTATCTGTGGTCTACTAGGAGTCGAAGGCAAATGTTGTCATGGCGCCCCGTCCCCCTCCCCCTTCCCCCACAATTTAACACAAATCAGCCCTTTGTTCAGGAAAAAAACACCCTTNATTCCTACCTTATCAATCAATAAAAATAAAGCGATGGGCAACTACAAGGAATATTCAATTTCTCAGAAAACCATCTGAAAGACAAACCATCGTTTAGCTGTACCTTTACCTATAACAATGTTATTGTACAAGCGTGGAAGGCACCGGATGACCCGGGGGATTTGCTGACCTCAAAGTTATGAAAAGGTAAACATTGGTCCCTGAGAACAAGGGGGGGGGGGGATCCATGGGGAGATTACGAGTATTTCAGATGAGTTCACAGTCATCAGTTACCTTTCCTTGCGAGTTCCGATCTGAAATCCACACGATAAATAAGTTTGGTTCATGTTCTTTGTTGAACCCTGAGGCAGTACCTGAGTACTCTCAACCTCAAATTGTTATGTTATTGTTGTAAACGTGTGACATATGTAAATAAGTCATAGACAATAGGGAAATAAGGATAAATTCAGTTTAATTTAAAAATAAAATTAGCCAACTATAATGCATTCCTTTTAAAAGTGTCGTCTTTAATTATATGCACTAAAGACTAAAGTTATACCAGTAAATTAAGTATACACCCATTTCAGTATTTTAAGAAAAAATACAAGTTTTTACTTTTAAAATTTATAAACATGCAACTGAACAAAATAAAACAACTAATAAAAACTCGAATGGGTATTTAAGCATAATTTCCAACAAGCATTTTTTTTTTTGTTGGTGAAAACACGTTGAAACAAAGAATCTCTGACTTTTTTTTTTTTTTTTTCTTTCTTTTTTTTTTTTTTCAAGGGAAATCGATCTAGATTACATTAAAAGTCATTTCAAATTAATAATTCTGAAAGAAAACAAAACAATTGTTTTCCACAAATTGCTGCTAAAATTAAGGGAGTCGATCGAAAAGAGATTTTTCGAAAATTCCTAATCCAACATTGCTATAGATATTACTATCGTTTGGTGTTTGTTTCAAGCCTAAAGATGTTATGAGTTGGTGAAAAATTGACAAAATAGTGACTTGTCTGTGTGTTTGTTTTCCAGGAAATCCAGAAAACCTTTCGGGGCATTCTTTTGGCCCGTGCACATCCTTGGGACCTCCTTAACATGATTCAGAAGTAATTGCTTGTGCAAGCTCGAACAGACTTTTCAAATATATTAACACAATTTGTCCCATTTCGGGAAATTGTGCTAAAAATGTTACAATATGTTAAACAACATTAACTTAAAGACCCAAAGAACAACAATTTGGGAACCTCTGTTTCAAAAAAACGTAAGTAAAACCATTATCAGCTAACAGTGGTGCAACCCATTTATATCATGTAAACCGAGAATACTTGCTTGTTGTCCATGTTGTTCTTTTATAGACAATTACTGTTCTAATGGAGACGATTACTGTTCTTATACAGACTATTAACGTTCTTATATAGTCGATTACTGTTCTTATATAGACGATTATTGTTCTAATATAGACAATTACTGTTCTAATGGAGAAGATTACTGTTCTTAAACAGACGATTACTGTTCTTATATAGTCGATTACTGTTCTTATATAGTCGATTACTGTTCTTATATAGACGATTACTGTTCTTATATAGACAATTACTGTTCTAATGGAGACGATTACTGTTTTTTATACAGACGATTACTGATCTTATATAGTCGATTACTGTTCTTATATATAGACGATTATTGTTCTAATATAGCCAATTACTGTTCTCATATAGACGATTACTGTTCTTATATAGACAATTACTGTTCTTATATAGACAATTACTGTTCTTATATAGACAAATACTGTTCTTATATAGACAATTACTGCTCTCATAAAGACAATTACTGTTCTCATATAGACAATTACTGTTCTTGTATAGACAATTACTGTTCTTGTATAGACAATTACTGCTCTTATATAGACAATTACTGTTCTTGTATAGACAATTACTGTTCTTGTATAGACAATTACTGTTCTTGTATATTCTTGTATAGACAATTACTGTTCTTGTATAGACAATTACTGTTCTTGTATAGACAATTACTGTTCTTGTATAGACAATTACTGTTCATTAACCTCCGATAAGTTGTGCACACATTTTTAAAAAAAATCTATTTAGAAACAAGCTTGATCCCGACTACAGCACTACAACTATTGTGTAAGACATTTTTCATCAACGTAGATCTATCTAGAATTCAGGAAGAGAACTAAGAATAATTTCAATAACTCAAGGTCAGAAACAGACGCCTAACAAAGGGTAAAGATTATCATTATCTTTTTATCGTTGTTCAGTCCAAAAATCGTGTATTCCCCACTGGTGTTTCCTGTATTCCCCACTGGTGTTTCCTGTATTCACCACTAGTGTTTCCTGTATTCCCCACTAGTGTTTCCTGTATTCCCCACTAGTGTTTCATGTATTCCCACTAGTGTTTCCTGTATTCCCACTAATGTTTCCTGTATTCCCTACTAGTATTTCCTGTATTCCCTACTAGTGTTTCCTGTATTCCCTACTAGTGTTTCCTGTATTCCCCACTAGTGTTACATGTATTCCCTACTAGTGTTTCCTGTATTCCCTACTAGTGTTTCCTGTATTCCCACTAATGTTTCCTGTATTCCCTACTAGTGTTACATGTATTCCCCACTAGTGTTACATGTATTCCCTACTAGTGTTTCCTGTATTCCCTACTAGTGTTTCCTGTATTCCCACTAATGTTTCCTGTATTCCCTACTAGTGTTTCCTGTATTCCCCACTAGTGTTTTCTGTATTCCCCACTAGTGTTTCCTGTATTCCCCACTAGTGTTTCCTATCGAGCTAATGCAATAAACCGTTTAAGCACTAACTCGACAGTTCATTGTACGATGTACAGCTGTTTGGGTATGAAACCGTACCCTCAACGTACTGCGGAAACCTTGGTATATCTTGATACAACATCAGCTCCCGGCTTGTACATCAACAGGATTGAACATCTTGTGGCCTCGCTAACCCGTCATCAAGTCTCGGAGACTCTCCAGCCCTCCCCACCACATCTCTCACCCGCTACTTTACGACCAGGAGCGTGTTGATGGACAGGTTTCTGACAACTCATTTCACGAGAACTTATCTCTCCAGACATATTTGGTTTTTTCCTTTGTTTCTTTTGTTTGGTTTCTTTAATAAAAAACAACCCGTAAAAAAAGTTTTAAACTATAAAACCCTTATATATGAGACAGAACTAAAAGTATTGATAATAACCCAAAATAATATGCACTGCGCGACAAACATTTACAGACTGAACGTGACTGAACTCTCATGGGGTAAAAAGGGGATGGGTGGGGTTGGGGGTGTGGTCACCCATGGCTGGAGTGAACTCCAGCAACCACGTGAATGTCAACAACTGATGGCTACCAAACATTTATATAGAGATAAACTTAAAGTGCATTAATTTAATTACAGTACGTTCGATCGATCTGAAATTTTGATAAAATGTATTGTTAGGTGACACGAGTCTATGTGCAACATAGCACATGCTCGATAGCATCACGGAAAGTTGGTCATTTTTTCTTTTGTTTTTCCGCCCGACGGTCGGACCAAGACAGAGCCGGCGGTGAAGATAATATAAAAAAAAATTTCTCTAGAGCATCGATTAATCGATTTTTTAGGAATATTTTCAAGTGTATGTCTTGCATATTTAACGTATCTAATACTATTCTTTTTTTTTTTTTAAAATAAATGTAAATCATATTTAAAATGGGTATTAAAATTTGATAGATCATTAAAAAAATGGCACAGCTGTTACAATTTTAGAAATAATTGAAACAAATCTGCCACAAACTTGTAACAAACCTGTAAGAAACCTGCCACAAACCTGTAAGAAACCTGCCACAAACCTGCCACAAACCTGAAAGAAACCTGCCACAAACCTGTAAGAAACCTGCCACAAACCTGTCACAAACATGTAACAAACCTGCCACAAACCTGTAAGAAACCTACCACAAACCTGTAAGAAACCTGCCACAAACCTGTCACAAACCTAAACAAACCTGTAACAAACCTGTTACGACGTGCTCATCGACTCCATCTTTACAACCATCTTCACAAAAATGTAATCCGACTGAAATGTACAGGAAATAATATATTTGATAGCTGAACCAGTACAGTGCTGAGTGTTAGGGTATTGGTTTATAACTATGACGACTGTACAAACATTTGTCGGAGTAATGTCTAAGTAAAACACAGGCAAACAACAGAACAATTTCGGAGGATAAAACAACGCGTATTTCTTGCTTACAATTTCCGAGATGAGTATCTGCCAACAAATTTTATCTCCAGATCTTTGAGCCTGTACGCCGTGTCTGTCACCACAAGTCAAGTTTCAAAGCTGACTTCTGCCTTGACTTCGCCTCCCATCTGGCAGCTTGTTTAAACTCAAGCCATAATTTCATGGCAACAAATTTCAGCCCTTCCACAATCAAATTACGGTCGATAATTAGCTGATTGTATCACAGACGCGAGACACTGAAACGTAACAACACGAATGCTGGGAACAGCGTGATGTACTTCCGGTCGCTGAACTGAAAGCAATTTATTACAGTGGACGGTTTATTTTTTTAAAAACGTTTTGCTTTAAAGAGATATGCAGTTTTATCGCAATATGTGAGCCAAATCGTGTATCCTGGTGCATCAAGCTGCGCAGCCGCGCTGAATATCGGACAAACACCGTGCAGCATTTTAGAATTACCACGCAGCAAATTTTGTAAAATATTGCACAGAAATTGGATGCTGCGCAACTTAGCACAAGATTTTTCTTTCCTTTTTACACGAACCAGGGAAACTTAGAGGGAACATAGGCCTGGAGTAAAGGTACAAAACATTGAGTCTTTGTTGTACCAAATTAGTTCTCCCCATAGGCCTGGAGTAAAGGTACAAAACATTGAGTCTTTGTTGTACCAAATTAGTTCTCCGCATAGGCCTGGAGTAAAGGTACAAAACATTGAGTCTTTGTTGTACCAAATTAGTTCTCCCCATAGGCCTGGAGTAAAGGTACAAAAAATTTAGCCACTGATGTACCAAATTAGTTCTAAAACAATTTTCTATCCAAGGTACGTACATTTTGTAGTGTATTGAAAGTTATTTCAGTAAATGAACCGTCCATTGAAGGGACGTAACTGACTTAAGCCACACAGCTAGCACCTCGTTTTAACTGACTTGAACCACACAGCTAGCACCTCGTTTTAACTGACTTGAAGCACACAGCTAGCACCTCGTTTTAACTGACTTGAACCACACAGCTAGCACCTCGTTTTAACTGACTTGAACCACACAGCTAGCACCTCGTTTTAACTGACTTGAAGCACACATTTGGCACCTCGTTTTAACTGACTTAAGCCACACAGCTAGCACCTTGTTTTAACTTCTACAGAATCTCATGAATTTAGGAAATCAACAGACGTGAGACAACCGATAAGATTGTCAATGGTATTTGAAATTTGATTTTTTTCTCAAAGGCATACTACCAGGTAATGGTATGTCTTTCAAACGTCTCTCGTTGCTAGGCGGGCGCATGTCTTTGCAGACATGATAATGAACAAACAAACAAACAAACAAAAACAAACAAAGCAAAAACAAAAAACGCACGCGTAAATTAAAAAAAATTGAAGTTCTTCAAAGAAATTTAAAACAGTCTCTTGTGTGTGGGTTAAAATTGGTTCTAGGAAAAATTTAATTTGGTTCAATTTTCTCTTCAAGTAACTCATAATCTGCCACCATATGAGAGTGTGTGTGTACTTTTGTGTATGTGTTTGTATGTGTGTGCGATTGTGTGTGCGTATGAATTCGTGTGTGTGTGTCATTGTGTGTTCGTGTGTATGCGTGTGTGTGTGTGTGTGTGTGTGTGTGTGTGTGTGTGTGTGTGTGCGTGTGTGTGTGTGTGTTTGTGTGTGTGTGTGTGACCCTAACGATGACGTCACTAACGATCAGGCAACTGTTCGAGACATAAGCAATGCCAACATTTTGCGTTTCCCAGGGACCAACCATCCCTCCCCCACGTTGAGTGTAGTAGCATGAAAGCATTTCATTCTTTAAATAAGAACTATGTATATAGAGCAGTGGTTCTTAACCTTTTTGGAAGTACCGAACCCCACCAGTTTCATATGCACATTCACCGAACCCTTCATTATTAGTAGTAATATAGATGCCTTGAGTCGGGTGCTGTCTTGACCTCCCTCCGCCGAACCCCGGCGACTGACTCACCGAACCCCTAGGGTTCGATCGAACCCACGTTAAGAACCACTGATATAGAGCAAGTGATGATTCTTCTTTAAATTTCTTATATATTTTTTTCATGTAAAATTATATTTTTTTAAAGCATTTAGATAAAGTGTATGTAATATGTAGCCCACCACTCCTCCACAATTAAATTCGATACTAATTGTTCAACAATTGAACATCAGAAGATCAGAGATGGGTCACACCTGTTGTTTCTCTGAGAATCCAGGTGGTCTTCAGTCCACCTCGAAAATATCTGTACCGTCGTTTCTTTATATTACAATAAACTCCGCCCAAAAGAAAAATGGCGTTATTTCGTGCCTTTCTCCCCATTCTTACACCGTAACCCGTCCCTTCCCCCACCTTCTCAACGTTATTCTTATCTTACATCTTACAGAATCTTTGCAAAAGTTGGAATCAATCTCGGCACAGAAGAAACGAAGCAAGACTCCATTTATCGAAGAGCGGCAGACAACCGAAAGGAAATATAGCCACGTCCATCATCTTGAAGGGAGAGAATTAGCTTCTTACTTGAAACGTACATGTGGTTTGGAAAGGAAAAAAAAACGTTCAAATTCATCGTGTAATACAATGGATAGGACTATGTCCTTGAAATTTAGATAAAAAGAAGTGCTAAGAATGCATAC
>MUZC01000364.1:160832-203332 GCA_002072015.1 Radix auricularia | reverse complement strand
ATGTTTTCTGTTATAATATTTATCATTTATATGTTTTCTGTTATAATATTTATCATTTATATTGTTTTCCGTTATAATATTTGTCATTTATAGTGTTTTCTGTTATAATATTTATCATTTATATTGTTTTCTGTTATTATATTTATCATTTATAGTGTTTTTTGTTATATTTGCCATTTATGTTGTTTTCTGTTATGTTTGCCATTTATATTTCTTGCCGTTAGAATAACATCTTTAAGTGACTCCAATTTTAACATATGAAGCTGAAAATCATCGCTTAAAGAGTCTGTAAATGGTGGTAATATTTGTTAGTGCCCAAATACTTTATCTAACAACTAAGTTTACTAAGGCAAGCCAAGATCTAATCCATCTTTTTAAAATCTTCACATATTAGACTGGTGAACCTTAGCAAAAACCGCCCTTAATTTACCCACATTAACTAACTTAAAGTGCTCAAATACGTTTTTTTAAAAAAGTTAAGCTTTATATTCCCGTCTCTAGAGTCCCCCCCCCCCGTTCACGGTATGATAGCTGAGTTAATAATGATAAAATATCCCAGCATAAAATTAACGTTTGTCCGCCAGGGTCTGACAGCCGTATAAAAGTAATACATAAAACTTGTTGCAGCGTTGAAATCGTCGACCCCCTGGGGTGACGCGGGGTTGTCAAAGGCGCAGATTCATACCAAGTCTCGTTTCTATTTAACACGTCACAGGAGCCGGTCCCCAAGTCAGTGTGATCATCTCTGAGGCTAAACACAAACTAAACAATGAGGGAGCTGTGACGACAGAGAATGCTAGGGTTGTGGTGAAATGGCGTCAGACAGAGCTGGGGAAATGGGAAGATGTTGGGCGTCGGAGGGGGAGCGGGTAAAAGAGAGAACGAATTGTTTTCTGAGCATATTGGCGAAACACCCGATTTCACCAAACAAACGCGCACCGAAAACCTTCGTTACACGGATGTTAAATAGCTGACGATTTGGAGAAATTTAAAAATGGGTAGGCTACATCTAAACTTAATGAATTTTAACATGTACTGATGTAATTTTTGCAATTAAGGTAGTGCCATATTGTTAAAAGTTAAATCTTTTGAGGTAATGCGATTATGATAAAACTTTTCTGGAACATTCCGTAAATCTGGAGAAATAGCCATGTCAAATGTGGTTGCCATTCATCGTTTACTATCTTGCGGTAAATGGATGAATTCCTAATTATAGTCCGACTGAGCTGAAAGGAGTCATGTTGTCACAAGTGTTTGGCGCCGAGAGTATGGTGAGTTGTAGAGAAAAACAATGACAAGAATAATTTTGACCTTTTTGTTTTGTGTGTTCCACGTCTCACAGTAGGATCGTCAGTCTCATCACTCAGACTCCAAAATAACAATCTATTTACTGCTTGATTGTGCGTCTACTTTTAAACCTACACTATTCATCTGACATCGAAGATCTTCTTTTCATATATATCCAGGTCCTGGTAAGATCAAATGCTCTTTAAATGGAAACAAATTTTTGGCGATTTCCTAGAAAAAATGTTCACATAATACCCAAACAGCCTCCCCTCCATCTTCCCGTGAAGGCGGGCAATTGTGAAATTTGAATCCATATTTGTTGTAGATAGTGAAACATGGGTTATATTATGTTGTACACACATATTTGACATGTACTGGAGGTGTGGCTTATGGGGCTGAGAGAGCTGTGTCTGTTGTTATGTTGTTGTCTTTTGCTGTTGATGTTTTCAAAGAGCGCGAACTTGTCCCACTAACAATGACAGAACTGGGCTCTGATAAAGTTGGTGTTCAAAAACTTGATGGTCTTTCCATTAATTACTTTCTTTATGATTAGAAATATGGACACATGTGTTTGATCTCTTCCATGTACATTGATGCCAGCTGCCAGCAGTTATGGCCCCTGTACTGATATTTCGGCGTCCAACTGCAGCAGGGACACCCAGGTATATAACTCTCTATCATTAAAAGAATTTATTCTGTAATTGCTCCATTTTAATTTTTTAATTAAAAATCAATATTTTCTTGACATCAAGCTCAACTCTTTAATTCCGGCCATCATCTTTCCTTGCCATTGTTATCCAGATGTCAGCAAGACAAAGATGAATTATCTGAGACATTATATAAAAGGCTTGTTTTGTAGAAGATCTACGTACACTCAGCCCCCCCCCTCCCAACACATTCCCCCCCNCCGACTCCCACGTTATGAATACATTACAGCTTTTTAAAAAATACTTTGAAATTTAGGATCTAAGAATATTTGCATATTCATTAATTTTCTCAAAATGACATTTGACATAAGCTACGGTCGGCAGCGGTGATAAATTGACCGCAGTTTGCCGAAGATATCCTGTAATAAAAACCTTTTGTTTGACATGACACTGGCCTGTTCCCTGTGCTCCTTGTGTTCCCGGGGACTGGCGCTTTGAAGGCTCGACACAAGACTGTTGAAAATTTATGGCCCCTCTATTTATAGCCCGCCCCAAGCTACCTCTGTTTCCAGGAGGGGTCCCCTTGGTCCTGACACTATCGTCTGCTGGCAGCTAGTCTTGCGTTTACGTTGACATCAGATTCGCTCATATGCCTATGCACATTATTTTTTTTTATTTTATTGAACATGTTTATTTTGTTGCCGTCTATTTTTCCCTATTGGTAAGTAAACAGAGTTTCGCTTCTCTCCCTGAGAGATAAGATTTGTAAATGTTTGTTTTAAGACGCTGCGATTGTTTGCCAATTTCATTTAAAAGACATTTAGTTTCAGTTCGTTCACAAGACGCGGCGATCAGAAAATCGTCGTAATATTGGATTCTGCCACGTCACTTTAACGAACTTTCCCAATCAGCGGCGTAGGAAAAGGAGGGAGACGTTGGCATCAGTAAATATCTTTATTTTTTATATTGTGGAGTCATATTTTAGGCCAAGTGATTTTAAAAAAAAAAGTGCAGCCGTAAAATATTCTTCCACGATCTTGCAGCACCAACAATACCTTCGCCACTGCAGATTGTTTTAATCCTTTTGTCCCTTTAGTAAGATACATTTATCTGAAAAGATTTGAAATACAGAACAGTCGGATATTTAAAGAAAATAAACCACCTGGAAATTACGATCAAAGCATTCGTTTTCTCCAGTATAAAACTAAGTAAAACAACGATCATGTTATACAAATGTCATCGGCGAATGAGAGACTTGTACCAATGAATGTAAATGCATATTGTTAGTGTGAACTACACTATGACCGTTGAAAGAGGTTCCCATCAATAAAGACAGCAGGTTTGTTTGTAATTATTCATCACAGCAAAGCTAATAGTCCATAAGTGTTCCCTGTAATTGAACCGAAGTCCAACCGTGGACCACCCTGACTTCAAAGACCGCTTTAAATGAAATAGCCGCGAGCACTTGAGGGTGTCGAAATTTTAAATGTAGATCGGTCCCAGGGGTGGGTGGGGGCTTGGAGGTCAATTACTTCCCTTGACTTTCAGATGACCATAAGGAAGCCGGTCCTTGCTCGCTCCCATCGCTAAAATAACATTATACATTCAAGCCCTCCAGTCACTCAGCGGTTGAGATAACGGAGAGCGCAAATCTCGCTCTGCTATCGTCGCGTCTGTATGTAGGTTCGGTTTATACAAGTCCATTTCCCCTGGAGTCGGGGACCAGGAGCCAGCAGCCCCCTAGCGGTCGAGGGGGGGTGAGATACAGACGACCAGATCGCGGTGTATGATTTCATGGCTGTGGGATCATTGTTAGGTTTAAAGTATTTGGTTTGACAAGGGCGCGGAACTCTGAACGCCAGATAATGTACTGTTGACGTTAGTCGGCGTCCAAAGGTCCCGGTGAGATTTACGACGGTCCTGCTGGGGACTGGAAGTGCGCGTGGCCTGTCACGGCTGTACATGGGGCTAACGAGAGTTGTCACGGCTGTACATGTGACTAACAAGAGTGGAATTGGATGGGAGGAGAGTGTCACGGCTGTACATGTCGCTAACAAGATGTTGAGTTGGTTGGGAGGAGAGTGTCACGGCTGTACATGTCGCTAACAAGATGTTGAGTTGGATGGGATGAGAGTGTCACGGCTGTACATGTGACTAACAAGAGTGGAGTTGGATGGGGGGAGAGTGTCACGGCTGTACATGTGACTAACAAGAGTGGGGTTGGATGGGGGGAGAGTGTCACGGCTGTACATGTGACTAACAAGAGTGGAGTTGGTTGGGAGGAGAGTGTCACGGCTGTACATGTGACTAACAAGAGTGGAGTTGGTTGGGAGGAGAGTGTCACGGCTGTACATGTGACTAACAAGAGTGGAGTTGGATGGGAGGAGAGTGTCAGGGCTGTACATGTGACTAACAAAAATTGTCACGGCTGTACATGTGGCTAACAAGAGTTGTCACGGCTGTACATGTGACTAACAAGAGTTGTCACGGCTGTACATGTGGCTAACAAGAGTGGAGTAGGATGGGAGTAGAGTTTATTATATAGGTGACGGTAGGAAGGAGGGGAGGGGAGAAAAAATATTGATCAGCGGGGTTAATATAGCGTCGGTGGGTTTAACATGTGTTCAACAAACAGGAGTGAGGTAACAAGAAAAAGGAGTGAGGTAACAAGAAACAGGATTGAGGTAACAACAAACAGGAGTGAGGTAACAACAAACAGGAGTGAGGTAACAACAAACAGGATGAGGTAACAACAAACAGGAGTGAGCGAACAACAAACAGGAGTGAGGTAACAACAAACAGGAGTGAGGTAACAACAAACAGGAGTGAGGTAACAACAAACAGGAGTGAGGTAACAACATACAGGAGTGAGTGAGGTAACAACAAACAGGATTGAGGTAACAACAAACAGGAGTGAGGTAACAACAAACAGGAGTGAGGTAACAACAAACAGGAGTGAGGGAGGTAACAACAAACAGGAGTGAGGTAACAACAAACGGGAGTGAGGTAACAAAAAACAGGAGTGAGGGAACAACAAACAGGAGTGAGGTAACAACAAACAGGAGTGAGGTAACAACAAACAGGAGTGAGGTAACAACATACAGGAGTGAGTGAGGTAACAACAAACAGGAGTGAGGTAACAACAAACAGGAGTGAGGTAACAACAAACAGGATGAGGTAACAACAAACAGGAGTGAGGTAACAACAAACAGGTGTGAGGGAACAACAAACAGGAGTGAGGTAACAACAAACAGGAGGGAGGTAACAACAAACAGGAGGGAGGTAACAACAAACAGGAGTGAGGGAACAACAAACAGGAGTGAGGGAGGTAACAACAAACAGGAGTGAGGGAGGTAACAACAAACAGGAGTGAGGTAACAACAAACAGGAGTGAGGGAGGTAACAACAAACATGAGTGAGGTAACAACAAACGGGAGTGAGGTAACAACAAACAGGAGTGAGGTAACAACAAACAGGAGTGAGGTAACAACAAACAGGAGTGTGGTAACAACAAACAGGAGTGAGGGAGGTAACAACAAACAGGAGTGAGGGAGGTAATAACAAACAGGAGTGAGGGAGGTAACAACAAACAGGAGTGAGGGAGGTAACAACAAACAGGAGGGAGTGAGGTAACAACAAACAGGAGTGAGGGAGGTAACAACAAACAGGAGTGAGGTAACAACAAACAGGAGTGAGGTAACAAGAAAAAGGAATGAGGTAACAAGAAACAGGAGTGAGGTAACAACAAACAGGAGTGAGGTAACAACAAACAGGATGAGGTAACAACAAACAGGAGTGAGGGAACAACAAACAGGAGTGAGGGAACAACAAACAGGAGTGAGGTAACAACAAACAGGAGTGAGGTAACAACAAACAGGAGTGAGGTAACAACAAACAGGAGTGAGGTAACAACATACAGGTGTGAGTGAGGTAACAACAAACAGGATTGAGGTAACAACAAACGGGAGTGAGGTAACAACAAACAGGAGTGAGGGAGGTAACAACAAACAGGAGTGAGGTAACAACAAACAGGAGGGAGGTAACAACAAACAGGAGTGAGGTAACAACAAACAGGAGTGAGGGAGGTAACAACAAAGAGGAGGGAGGTAACAACAAACAGGAGTGAGGTAACAACAAACAGGAGTGAGGTAACAACAAACAGGAGTGAGGTAACAACAAACAGGAGTGAGGGAGGTAACAACAAACAGGAGTGAGGTAACAACAAACAGGAGTGAAGGAACAACAAACAGGAGTGAGGGAGGTAACAACAAACAGGAGTGAGGGAGGTAACAACAAACAGGAGTGAGGTAACAACAAACAGGAGTGAGGGAGGTAACAACAAACATGAGTGAGGTAACAACAAACGGAAGTGAGGTAACAACAAACAGGAGTGAGGTAACAACAAACAAGAGTGAGGTAACAACAAACAGGAGTGAGGTAACAACAAACAGGAGTGAGGGAGGTAACAACAAACAGGAGTGAGGTAACAACAAACAGGAGTGAGGTAACAACAAACAGGAGTAAGGTAACAACAAATAGGAGTGAGCTAACAACAAATAGGAGTGAGGTAACAACAAACAGGAGTGAGGCAACAACAAACAGGAGTGAGGTAACAACAAACAGGAGTGAGGTAACAACAAACAGGAGTGAGGGAGGTAACAACAAACAGGAGTGAGGTAACAACAAACAGGGGTGAGGTAACAACAAACAGGAGTGAGGTAACAACAAACAGTAGTGAGGGAGGTAACAACAAACAGGAGTGAGGTAACAACAAACAGGAGTGAGGTAACAACAAACAGGAGTGAGGTAACAACAAACAGGAGTGAGGTAACAAAGAACAGGATTGTGGGAACCACAAACAGGAGTGAGGTAACAACAAACAGGAGTGAGGTAACAACAAACAGGAATGAATTAACAACAAACAGGAGTGAGGTAACAACAAACAGGAGTGAGGTAACAACAAACAGGAGTGAGGTAACAAATACAGGAGTGTGGGAACAACAAACAGGAGTGAGGGAACAACAAAGAAGATACAGATAAATTGCCTCAACAAAGGCCAATTGTGTCACAAAGCCATTAAGATCCACGCGCCGTTCTGTGCTAGAGTCTGGAATCGCGCCGTATGTCAAACGTCTGACAGATCATCAACTAACCAACATGGCGCGGGTTTACATCCACAATTGAAACATACATTAAGACCATTGCTGCTTAGGTATAGACAAAGTCTTCTCTGTGGGATCATTTCACGTAGAAAGAATTTTGACGTTGTTGTAAGAAAAGGAAATCATGGTTCATAACATTGAAAAAGAACACAGTGGCAAAGTGCTTGTTCAAAGACAAGAAAATAATGGAATTGTACATGTTGAAAGGAAAAAACAGAATCGCATGGTGTGTTTTATCGCCATTTCACGAGTCAAAAAAATTTCTTAAGTATCTTATCTGAGCGTTATGAGGGCCCCAGGCTTTTATGTGCTGTTCACGAATTTTACCAGTAATCATAGAAAATTTTTATTTTCTTCTATTTAGTAAATAAAAGCGAGTCCTTTTTTTTTTGTAAAAAAAAAAGATCTTTTTAAAAGTATATTACTTTTTACTGTTTAGTCTCCAAATTTAAAAAAAATATTATCAATTATCAATTTATGTTTTTTAAAAAAAATTAAAAAATAAATAAATTAATAACAGATTTCCAAACTGAAAATCGAATCAGAGAACTCCAAATTACCAATCAATCGCACTAACCATTCGAAAAGGGAGGATTGACTAAGTTCGTTATTTTAAAAAATTATAATAAAAACCTCTTTAATATTATCACTTACTCTTCAATTTTAGAAACATGATAACCGAAAATGCACGAGGGAGTACACACTATCTTAAAGAAATATAGAGTGACAAACTCAAAATGCATTTATTTAATTACGGTACATTTGATCGATCTGAAATTTTGATACAACGTATTGTCATCCAAGACCTATCTGTGGTAAACATTTGAGATCTCTGGAGCCATCAGAAGTGGTTTAATTTAACGTTACAAGATTTGACGGACAGATACAACACTATACAAACAGGAAAAAGGATACAACAAGAACACAGTTGGACTTGACTAAAATTAAAGCGTGTAAAATAGAACATTACTCAGTGAGTTATGGCGTTTTCCGTTTTAGAAATGAAAAGACCTTTAAAGAATTGACATCATTCCTGATTTTCTTATTTCTGCACATATTTTAGTTTTAGTCAAAGGAAACAAAATTAGTAACGATTATAGAAAGACAGATTAACTTTAAATGTATTCTCCTATGGGTTTTACTTTTGCAGGTGATGTGGTGGACTTTCAAAATATGATCTAATATGAAAAGACATACACGATTAATATCATTATTATTATCATTATTATTATTATCATCATCATTATTGTTGTTATTATTATTATCATTATTATTATTTTTAATATTATTATTATTATTATTTTTATTATTATTATTATTGTTATTATTATTATNCCCCCCGCCCATCACGATTTCAAAGTCTCCTTTTTTAAAAACAGGAAATCGGCGTACCTGTGTCCTTGTCGCTAGTTTTGTGTTTTTCTTTGACGTCAAGAGAAATTAACTCTGATGGATTAACTTTATGAATGACCTCCATTTACACAAGTCACCCAAACGTGGTCAACGTTGGCCACGCGTCGCTGAACTCTCCCGACGTCAAAGCCATCTTCCATCTGTGGCCTCTCGAATGGGACAAGAAATTTTTAAAACCTAAATTACTTTTTTTTTTCTTTAAATTTAACGCCGCTTGGTGTTGATGGAGGTGGTCCCGCGATTGTCGAAGCGCATCCCCAGCACAAATCCCGTAATGGAATAATTACCCATGGAACACTTGACAGAAACCTTATAAAAAAATAAATATAATGGTCTTTAGATTACGCAAACGCGTAGGCTAGCATATGTCGCTATAATTAAAATGCGCACACAAAGGAAACTGATATTTTAAAGGACATTTTTTTATATTTTGCATCTTTAAAAAAAAAAACCAAAAAAAAACTTGGAAATTATGGAATACGCGACGTTTATCAATGTAGTAAATAATATAATACAGATTGAAAGGTTTGAGGGGTAATTTGTATTGTTTTATTTCATTGCATTTTCTTAGTCTTACTTTTGTGGGTGTGTGTCTGTATGTGAGTCTGTGACTGTGTGTGTCTGTGAGTGTCTGTATGTGAGTCTGTGTGTGTGTGTTTGTGTGTCTGTATGTATGTCTGTGTGTAAGGTTGTGCTTGACTGCCGAGGAATGGTTGTGATCGAGAACTCAGTTAATTCATCAAATGGTCATTAACCGTGTTGGGTATTCATTGAATTGTCGTTACCTGTGTTGGGTATTCACCAAATGGTAGTTACCCGTGTTGGGTATTCATCAGATGGTATTTACCTGTATTGGGTATTCATCGAACTGACCAATTAATGTCTTATTTAAATCTTAAATCCTATCAATGAAAAGTCATAGCCAGAAGCCAATCTTCTGGAAGTCTTTGGTTAAATCAGTTAAATGAAATCTTTCAGTATTCACAAAATTTTGTGTAATGATGTTATTGCTTTAAGTAATAATAATAATAATAAATTGATAACTTTTAAATCCCTTATATTAACTTCATCGTCGTCTCTTGGTCCGTTCGTCAGTCGGGCGGGGAAAAACAAAAGTAAAAAATGACCAACTTCCCGTAATGCTATCGAGCCGAAATTTTGCACATAGACTCGATTTTAGTTGATGTGACAATACATCTAAACGTTCTTAACACAAATCTTCCAGGTCACAATGCAGTGGTGAACCCATTTCATGCACATATCAAGGCCTTTGTGAACAAGCTGCGACTTTTTCAAAGGTATCTGTTTCAAATGCAACCTAATAGCACACATTTCCCCTCACTACAGGAAATAATTATACGTTTTCCCAGAAAGAAATTTCAATGAACTTTAAGTGATGCAGGGAAATGTTGCAGATATCATTTCCCTCTCTGATGATTTTCAAAGACTCTTTCAGGACTTTGCAGCTATTGTTAGGAATAATTTTTTCGTCACCCGTTGACCTTGATACACTCCAGGCCATCTGCAGTTGGAACTAATTGAGCTGCCAACTGATGCCGAATGTCGCTGCAGACGACAACAGTTTTATCTCACTGACTTTTACCGTCAGCTGTATGAAGAGAGTCAAAGAGATTCGAAGATTTGCTAAGAAAATGCTCACCTTTCTTGGCTTGACATACTTGTATGAGCTGCGGCATTTTCGGTTATGAATTTGTAACAACAACCGTGTGAGGACGAGACTATGTGATTCTCAACCGGGTGTGATATCATACGTTTCAAAACCAGTGGCATTGACCCTGTCCTCACCTGGTTATTGCATTCCAGATCTCAGCTTCCCCATTCACATTAGAACATTGCAATAAAAAATTCTCAGCCTATGTCATTGTTATGATATTTTTTTAAAATCTAGCCGCGAATATCTTTACTTCAAGAAATATGGCCCGACATGCAAAAAGTTTGGGCGCCCTGGGTTATTGCATATATAAACTTTTAGATGACTTGTTTCAAGGTGTGTTGCACGTATAAATAGACAATTTTTATGATAATGTATGCGGATATTTACATATCTCAGCATGGCTCACCAAACGAGCATATTCTAATTAGAATATTTTCAAAGCAACATTCTTGTGAATATCGAGAGGAAATGACAATTTTAATAGTCCCAAGAAGATAGCAATTTGGGGATTTAAAAAAAATATATAAATAAAATTTAAAAAAATAAAAAAATTCACATGCCTTTATAAAATGATTCAACTTTAGTGACAACTCTTCGTATTTAAAATTACATTGACACTTCCTAACTATTCTATTTGTATTTTAACAATAGACACGCTCCACATTTGGCGCGCCATATGGAATTCAACACCCTTTTCGGGGAAATCCTATCCGCCATGTGGATTAGAATAGGATACCTTGATACGACCATAGCTGTCTCCACTACAACACTTGCCCATCTTCATATCCTTGCGCCATGCGTCATTATCAATCTTGGAGAAAATTGCATTCTTTTGGAATTGTGTAATTGACAATCACGTTATTATATTTGATCGCACCTGAAAACGTCACTTCCTTTTGTTCAAGGGCGATGGAATAGAGCAGACGTGTGGAAAAAATGTCAGACGGCGGTGGGTGTGGGATGTCTGAGTTGGGAGACGGAAAGAGGGCGAACAATGGCAGCCATGCAGAGTAAGGTGAACAGTAGCAGACATGGAGGAATGGGTCTAGAACAGTGTTCGTTTCCGTGAAGCTATTGAATAGACCATCGCTGAAGTAGTATAGATCTGTTAACACAGGTATAGAGCTGAACCTAAATGTTCATTAGCTGACACAACTTTGTGCTACTTTTAGTTTCTTGTTTCCCTCAATTGTGATGACCATCAGGAAGTGTAATGGAAACTTCTTTAAGCTGCTCTTATGTGACAGTATACAAAGTTCTAAGTTCGCACGATTTAATTAGCTTTTTTTTTTTTTTGTTATATTCAATTTCCATTTGATTCCCATAGATACTTTAATTTTTTTTTACTGCATTATTTAGCAATGAAATAAAATAAACATGAGAGGAAAGTATAATGTACACGATTTACAATAACCTGTTATCGTTATTTCATAAGAGATTGATTTATTTAGTCTTTGAAATATACTTATTTCTTACAAATAATCGCCTTATAATTCAAATTTATTATACTATCATACTTTTTGTATTTATTACACACACACACACATACACACACATACACACACAAAATGTGCATTTTCAGCTTTTTTCTTACGCCCACGTCTTAATTAATCTGCTTGTTATAAAGAGAGTTTTAATGAAATATGAAAGGTCCAACGTCGTGTCTGTAGACAATTCTAAAGATCAGGTTCAAGTTGAGATGTTGAGGCTTCCATCTATTTTATCTGTGGTTGATGCCAGGTGGAGACATAAACTTTGATATGTATAACAGAAACATGAACGTGTTGTAATGTATCCTCTTGTGTAAAATCACATCATGACACACTGACACACATTGGCACACACCGGCACACATTGGCACACACCAACACACATTGGCACACACCGACAAACATTGGCACACAACGACACACATTGGCACACAACGACACACATTGGCACACACCGGCACACATGGACAAACACCGACACATATCGGCACACATTGGAACACACCGACACACATTGGCAGACATTGGCACACACCAGCACAAATTAGCACACACTGACACACATTGGAACACACCGACACAAATAGGCACACACGACACACATTGGCACACACCGACACAAATAGGCACACACGACACACATTGGAATACACCGACACACATTGGCAGACATTGGCACACACCAGCACACATTGGCACACACTGACACACATTGGCACACACCGACACAAAAAGGCACACACGACACACATTGGAACACACCATCACACATTGGCAGACATTGGCA
Organism: Radix auricularia; assembly: GCA_002072015.1. NCBI lineage: Eukaryota > Metazoa > Mollusca > Gastropoda > Lymnaeidae > Radix > Radix auricularia. The sequence continues at coordinate 190,871 of MUZC01000364.1, read as the reverse complement.
CACACCAGCACAAATTGGCACACGCTGACACACATTGGCACACACCGACACAAATAGGAACACACGACACACATTGGAACACACCGACACACATTGGCAGACATTGGCACACACCAGCACAAATTGGCACACACCGACACTCATTGGCACACACCGACACAGCAGCACTCAAAAACACTTACACATACACATCAGCCAACAAAAACAGAACACTATAACACACACAACAAGCAAATACATTAACGAAATAAACTATTCATCAAATCTTCAGTTCGTACAATCTATAAACATTATGCCCACTGAAAATATAGATTAATTTGTTTCGTATATTATTTCTGTGCACATCCATCTCTCCTAATTGTGTAGTCAACAGACTGAATACATTGTGACCACTTCCTTGGATTAAGAAGAACTATGAAAGAAGCATTTCATCAACATCCACTACCAGCTGTCAGCGTGTTGAAACACGAGGGTGAATAAACTCGTGACTTATGAGCAACACCATTGATCACAGACCTGTCGTGGTAGGTTCTACTGGCGGCAAGAACGGCAACTCTGACGGCATCGGGTGATCGCTAAGTCCTCTCTATTACAGTGCTACATTGTTACAGTATTACAGTGTTACAGTATTACAGTGTTACAGAATTACAGTGTTACAATGGTACATTGTTACAGTGTTACAGTGCTACATTGTTACAGTGTTACAGTATTACAGTGTTACAGTATTACAGTGTTACATTGTTACAGTATTACAATGTTACAGTATTACAGTGTGACAGTATTACAGTGTTACAATGGTACATTGTTACAGTGTTACAGTGCTACATTGTTACAGTGTTACAGTGTTACAGTATTACAGTGTTACATTGTTACAGTATTACAGTGTTACAGTATTACAGTGTTACAATGATACATTGTTACAGTATTACAGTGCTACATTGTTACAGTGTTACAGTGCTACATTGTTACAGTGTTACAGTATTACAGTGTTACATTGTTACAGTATTACAGTGTTACATTGTTACAGTGTTACAATGGTACATTGTTACAGTGTTACAGTGCTACATTGTTACAGTGTTACAATGGTACATTGTTACAGTATTACAGTGCTACATTGTTACAGTATTACAGTGTTACATTGTTACAGTGTTACAACGGTACATTGTTACAGTGTTACAGTTTTGCCATCGATCTCAATCGGACAAAGTTCAATGTTAGACACACCACCAAAAAAATAATTGCCGATTACGGCCAAAATAAAGTGAAACAAAATACAAACATTCTACATCGTAACGTTAAAAAATATTTTGAATTAAGTGGTTGGGACAAATACCATCTTCTCTAGCATTTACGCCCATGACTTGAAGCGCCGCCCATGGCACTGGTTCCGACGGTTGGAGTCACAACGGATGTGAGGCCTCCAGTCACAAAGAATGTGAGGCCTCCAGTCACAACGAATGTGAGGCCTCCAGTCACAACGAATGTGAGGCCTCCAGTCACAACGAATGTGAGGCCTAAAGTCACAACGATTGTGAGGCCTCCAGTCACAACGAATGTGAGGCCTCCAGTCACAACGAATGTAGGGCCTCCAGTCACAACGAATGTGAGGCCTCCAGTCGCAACGAATGTGAGGCCTCCAGTCACAACGAATGTGAGGCCTCCAATCACAGCGAATGTGAGGCCTCCAGTCACAACGAATGTGAGGCCTCCAGTCACAACGAATGTGAGGCCTCCAGTCACAACAAATGTGAGGCCTCTAGTCACAACGAATGTGAGGCCTCCAGTCACAACGAATGTGAGGCCTCCAGTCACAACGAATGTGAGGCCTCCAGTCACAACGAATGTAGGGCCTCCAGTCACAACGAATGTGAGGCCTCCAGTCACAACGATTGTGAGGCCTCCAGTCACAACGAATGTAGGGCCTCCAGTCACAACGAATGTGAGGCCTCCAGTCACAACGAATGTAGGGCCTCCAATCACAACGAATGTGAGGCCTCCAGTCACAACAAATGAGAGGCCTCCAGTCACAACGAATGTGAGGCCTCCAGTCACAACGAATGTGAGGCCTCCAGTCACAACGAATGTAGGGCCTCCAGTCACAACGAATGTGAGGCCTCCAGTCACAACGAATGTGAGGCCTCCAGTTACAACGAATGTGAGGCCTCCAGTCACAATGAATGTGAGGCCTCCAGTCACAACGAATGTGAGGCCTCCAGTCACAACGAATGTGAAGCCTCCAGTCACAACGAATGTGAGGCCTTCAGTCACAACGAATTTGAGGCCTCCAGTCACAACGAATTTGAGGCCTCCAGTCACAACGAATGTGATGCCTCCAGTCGCAACGAATGTGAGGCCTCCAGTCACAACGGATGTGAGGCCTCCAGTCACAACGAATGTGAGGCCTCCAGTCACAGCGAATTTGAGGCCTCCAGTCACAGCGAATGTGAGGCCTCCAGTCACAACGAATGTGATGCCTCCAGTCACAACGAATGTGAGGCCTCCAGTCACAACAAATGTGAGGCCTCCAGTCACAACGAATGTGAGGCCTCCAGTCACAACGAATGTGAGGCCTCCAGTCACAACGAATGTCAGGCCTCCAGTCACAACGAGTGTGAGGCCTCAAGTTTGACGAAAGTTAAATGTTTGGAGTGCTATCATATTAAATTAGAAACTTCATTTCATTTGATCAATAATACATATTCATTCAAACACGTTTCAAACCCACAGATGTTCCAAACACCGGAACCGAAAAACTTGTGTATTTCAAACAATGTCCATCAGCCGAGGTTAAGTTAAAGATGGCGTCTCGTGTTCTAACGTTTCCTTTTCTTTCATATCTGACTGTCATTTCCGATTCATTTCTTAGACTTTTCCAAATAAATGTGTTATTTTTTTTTAACATCTGTTAAGCCTGAGAGGTTCATAGATTCGCTTTTTGTGTTGTTAGATGATTTGACATATTTCGTCGACACTTATACTTATTGTGCTGCATCTGAAGTTGATATCAAAGTCTATAAAACAAAAACATGAAACTAAAGAATAAAATATTGATGTAGCTAATGCGTGAGCTGACAAAGGAGAACCTTAAAACAAAGGAGGCATTTAATGGCCAAGGCTCACAAATCTGTCTTGGCATTTAGTCTGTCTGAGCCTCGTTCACATCCTCATGTATCTGTCTATCTTATTTAGCCAGACATTAAATTGGTCGTAAATAGCAACAATTGGCGTTTAATTCTTGCCCTCATTGGCATTTTTTTTTTTTTAGTACTCACACATACAAATCGAGGCTCGCTTGGTAGCAATATGAAGATATTTTCTTTCAACGTGTAAATAAAACTAAAGGGTATATGCCTGCATTGTCTTAAATGATGGGAATATTATGGAACGTTAAATGTCCCTGGCGATTATCGAGAATCAGCATTATCTTAACCGTCTCGATCACACTAAGTATCTTCAACTGATATATCATGATATCTGGTCAACAATGGCATAATGTTCTTACTTGTGGCTCTTTGGAAAACTGAACGATTGTATAAAAGTGCGCAAAGAAGAAAGAATACGACAATTAGATGTATTAAAAATAATAATGATGTATAACAACGACCTTGTTGTAAAACTCCACCTTAACTACACTCATCGATATACTTTTAAAAAGCAGAAATTATAATAATGAAAGGCAATTTTCTGTCCGTTTTTTCCTGTCCTAGATAGCGATTGGTCCTTCAAACTCATACAAATTCCTACAGCCAATCGCTAACGGAGCAAAAATATTAAAATAATTTACATATTGAACATATTTACGCGGACGTTCAAAACGAGTTATTTTTGGTGCTTTTTTTTTTTTTACAAGACTTTATTTTGAGCGATACGCGTTGGGATTATAGTCAAAAACTTTCTTTTTACAGGTTATTTATTATAATGTATAATATTTTTGACATGATACACATGTATGGCCGGTCGAGACGGCGGTTGGAGGGGAGGTACGACATGCCACCGAAACGACGGCGGAACTTCCTTGGACGGGGTTTTTTAAGTACGTTAATAAAAGACACTTTAATAAAAACACAAGTAATTTTCCAGATCAACATAGAGTAAATATTGTAAGAATTTTTTTCTTCTCTTTTTGCTAAAAGCAGACCGATTTTTCTGTATAAATAGTCAGAAAAACAGAAATATTCTAGATTAGAAATTTAAATCGTTTTTCATTGAGGAAGTGAACGCTCCAAAGTAATGAAGGGAGCTAAGGCAGGAGAGGTAAGACGTAGGTTACTAACAACAAGTCTATTTGTGACATCAATAGATTTAAAAACAGAGTGATAGGAACGTACAATACAGAACAGCACGAGACCTTAACACAAACACTGAGTTTCTAATCCGGTGCATGTAACAGGCCAGATTAAACCAATGGCCAGATTAAGCCAATGTCCACATTAAACCAATATCTAATATCTCTAGTCAAGTGTTTTGATCAATGAGACAGTTAGACACATTCGTAAATTTGTTTTTATTCTTTAAATTAATCCTTCAAGTTGAAGTTTTGTATTTTCTCTTCCGTCCTAAAATCTCTTGATTGATGGAGATATGGCGTCTCGTTTAAATATATGTATATTAAAAGACAAAAATATCTGATAGGCTGTTATTTATACGATTCGTGTCAAAGGTGGCCGGTTTAAGCAGCGCTGCAGACACATTACGTAAAATTTAAGAGACATTATTTTATTAAATTAAACGGAAACATGTGTTGCTAGATAAAGTCATGCTGTCCTTAAAAAGGCGGATGTACCATTCAAGAACAGACTTATTTTGAATTGTTATTGTCTTCTAGTTTATTCTTAATTTTTAATCCTCTTTGCGTTGTTATTTCATTTTAAAATCTGGTAATTTATGTTTGAGAAGTTCGTCTCTGTGTTTATTTAGCCTTTGTTGAGGCTTTGCATTGTTTTTATAGGGATGTTCATAATATGGCGGAAATCTATTAATAGAAATATTAGATCTAAACTTATCTTTTTTAAGGACAAAATTCATTTAAAAATTAATAAAAGATACGAGTCAATACGTGAGTGTAGGTATATTGAGAATGATTGATCTCATCAGCTAATTTTTAATTCTTCGTTAATTTAAGACAGCTAATTGGACTTGCAAAATAAAAAAACAATTTCGTCATTTTACTAAGCTAATAATTTTGAGGACATAGTGATTTGACTGTATTTATGCCTCAAAACTTTGTTCCGCTAAAATGTAATCTAAAAATAGAACATTACGAAATGAGCTATGACGTTTTCCGGTTTTAGAAATGAAGAACCCTATAGGGATTACTTAGGTATGTCATTCTGAGAACAAATTATAAGTAGTTAACAAGTTTATTTCTATATAAACGATTTAGTTTCGATGTCTTTATCTATTCACCTCTCCTCTCCCCTCCAATGTTTTCCCTCTCAGAAGGTTTGACTCCCGAGTAGAAATCTCAATAAACGAATCCCCGGGGTACTCTTGTAGGGGACATAACACGCTATCATACGTCTCCCTCAACTGATTAACTTCTCCTTTCTAGTGTTATGTTTTAATTTATTTTGGTGGTAGTCAAGCGAAGTCAGAAGTGAGGATCTCTTCGTCTCTACGGACGTTAACATTAAAAGTTGTTCGTTGTTTGCTGGGAAAACTTTGGACGTTAACATTTAAAGTTGTTCGTTATTTGCTGGGAAAACTTTGGACGTTAACATTTAAAGTTGTTTGTTGTTTGCTGGGAAAACTTTGGACGTTAACATTTAAAGTTGTTTGTTGTTTGCTAGGCAACTTATGTCGGGTATGAACACACGGGCTCTTAACAAAACAACATACATGAAAGAAGGTAGCCACTCGTTTCAGGGTTGCCTTTTCTTTATTGTTTAGAAATGACCTTTATGGCTATGGGGAGCAGTCTGGTTTAGCATAGCAAAAATTAACGTATTAGGGCACAAGTCTGCTGGTTTAACATAGCAACACTTGAGGCATTTGTCAGCAAATAGGTTTAACATAGAAACACATTATGACTTTCGGAAACAATTAGGTTTAACATAGCAACACTTGCAGTTAGGTTTTGTATACATAGCAAGAAAGACTACATCACGCTGCTTTTGTGGATTGAAATAAATAAAAAATAATAAATTAAATGACCTACTTATTTTCTTTAGAAAAAATAACGAAATATGTGAGAATAGTGTTTAGGTTGAACAAATTGTTGTGGAAATTGTTAAGTGCAACAGCAACCATCAAAACTAATGTTTGTTCTGAAAAGCTTGCAGCAATAATGCAAGGTACAACTTGACCGTTATACATAGATAAACTAATTCTACTTAATCTGTCTCTGCGTTATTGGTCTTTAAAGGTATTTGACGAAAAAAGCCCTTTAAAAAATATTAGTTTTACCAGAATATCATTTTTTTTCTATTTAAAAAAAAAATCTTTGTTATATCTTTTAATCTAAAACTTCAGTTTGAGTCTTGTTGGATATTTATTATGGAGACAACTACGTCATTAGCCCTACAGTCTACAAGTTTTCGAGTAAATGGCTACGTTAAAGGTTTTATGTCCAGTTTATTGGGTAGCAATACAAATGAGATTACATCAATTTGTTTTCACTAAATTTCATATAAATTATAAATTGTTATTAGCTAATGTAGAAATTTTCAGCATTTGGAAGTGGGGTGTGGATGTCCACGTATTGAATAAAACTTGCGTAAATCTTTAGTTTTGGTGAGCTGCGGTTAGGAGTCAATGAATAACTCAATAGCCAAGAGTTGACACAGTGTATGGTCTGACCTAACCACTCCTCTAGTATAAAGTAACAATGGCCAAGAGTTGACACAGTGTATGGTCTGACCTAATCACTCCTCTAGTATAAAGTAACAATGGCCAAGAGTTGACACAGTGTATGGTCTGACCTAACCACTCCTCTAGTATAAAGTAACAATGGCCAAGAGTTGACACAGTGTATGGTCTGACCTAATCACTCCTCTAGTATAGAGTAACAATGGCCAAGAGTTGACACAGTGTATGGTCTGACCTAACCACTCCTCTAGTATAAAGTAACAATGGCCAAGAGTTGACACAGTGTATGGTCTGACTTAATCACTCCTCTAGTATAAAGTAACAATGGCCAAGAGTTGACACAGTGTATGGTCTGACCTAATCACTCCTCTTGTATAAAGTAACAATGGCCAAGAGTTGACACAGTGTATGGTCTGACCTAATCACTCCTCTAGTATAAAGTAACAATGGCCAAGAGTTGACACAGTGTATGGTCTGACCTAACCACTCCTCTAGTATAAAGTAACAATGGCCAAGAGTTGACAAAGTGTATGGTCTTACCTAATCACTCCTCTAGTATAAAGTAAAAATGGCCAAGAGTTGACACAGTGTATGGTCTGACCTAACCACTCCTCTAGTATAAAGTAACAATGGCCAAGAGTTGACACAGTGTATGGTCTGACCTAATCACTCCTCTAGTATAAAGTAAAAATTGCCAAGAGTTGACACAGTGTATGGTCTGACCTAATCACTCCTCTAGTATAAAGTAACAATGGCCAAGAGTTGACACAGTGTATGGTCTGACCTAATCAGTCCTCTAGTATAGACTATCAATGGCACCGTAAGATCTCGCGAGAACTGTTAACCCCGTGTTGAGATCTAACATACTTCACACAAAACGGCGTAAAAAGCAACTTGAGAGATCTCCAGCCAGCGGTCTCTTGGACGGGAGAACGAGAAATTAAGTTGGTAGACGAGATAATACAACAAACCGATGAATCTGGGGGAGCGAACTCTATGACTGGCCAAGTAATTCTCCCCCCTTGGTTGATTTATTGAAGATTGTCAAATTCTCATTCTTCCTCGGGCCAAGCAAAGAATGCGTGAGGACGTCTTGATGTGAATAGTAGCTGTAGCAATCAGTGGAAGCTTTGACTGATTCTATCTAGTTAGGTTTCTTTCTTTTTTTTTTATCTTCATAGTATTTGTTAACTCTAACGTGTTTTACACTATCTAGAGCATATTGAGAAAGATAACAAGGGGGAAAACGAATGAATTGAGGCATTCCGTGTAGGAAGTGGGGAGTTAAATGTAGTTACTAAAATACCGAATTTATTAAATTATTAGCTGAAATGACTACTCTTGGTAAAGCAAAATCTTTTGATCGGTTATCAAAAAATATCAATTTTGCTTCAAAATTTAATGAGGTATTTCCCTGAATTTTTCCGTTTGATGACGTCCCATAGCAAAGCTAAAGTCAGTCTTATGGATTATGCAAAGAATTCAGAATTCAGCTACGATTTTGAATTTTATCTATCTCTCAAAAAATCTTGCCTTAAATACCAAATGCTACGATACAGAGATATAAACAACTAACAGTACTTCCATAACAAATTATTTGAACACTGAAGTCATTCTGCAGCACTTGAAATTTCAAGCCTTATTTCCGTTAGGTCTGACCAATTAGAAATCTACGAGAAAGTGAATTATACATGACCTTGATTAATTCAAAGTTCACGAGAATAGGAGGAGACCCTAAATTGTTCAAACATTTAACGAAACTTTTAGTTTATCTGCACAGGTTAAATCTTGACATTCATAGTCTTCGTGATTAAATGCTTGACAAACATATAAAAATATTAGTTTAAAATAGAACAACAAATTCTTAGATCAAAACTGCGATTTTCTCCGTGAATTTCTCCGTGAATTTCTCCGTGAATTTCCCCATGAATTTCTCCATGAATTTCTCCATGAATTTCTCCGTGAATTTCCCCATGAATTCCTCTATGATTTCTCCGACCGTGTTTCACAGTCAGCCGTTGAGATTAACACGCCACAATTTTAAAGAATACACCAGCTGACCCAGAGACAATCAGTGACAGAAGTACAGACCACCATTATCGCCCTTTAACACCGCATGACTGGTCTAAAAATAGCCGGTCAACACATAATCTCAGTGCTGTTCCATGTCATATAGCTACAGTCACGGATGAGCGAGATTTTATTATTTCCTTTTGTAGCCTCCCCCTTTTCCCAACCTCGTGCCAGACTAGATCAAAAGACTTTGTTTTTTCTAGCGCGGGCAACACCAGCCCTCGTTACTGCCTCGCGCAACTGTTTCTCTGGAAGAAGCTGGAAATCCTTTTAAAAAAGCTGTTGAGAACTCTATATGATTCATAATTTACGCACCGATCACTTCGGGGTTTTACGCACCGCTTTTGTTTATCGTCGGTGCTTTATGGCGAAGTGGCGGTGTGTAAAAAGAATCAGGGGCAATCACTCAGGACTGACGTAAAGGCGAAGGTGTGCTTTTCATTACCCAGATTTCGATCTGGAATCTTTGGACTGCTGATAGAATGAGGGATTTTTGTTGGACGCTTGAAACGTTTTTAAGAGCTGAAAACGTGGAGTTAAAATGTTATATCTGAAGTATGGAGTTAATATTATATGATACGTTTGGTTTAACCGTAACTACAGATGGTTTTATATCATTACCGGGAACAATGGACTTTCACATTTAAATTGGATATTATTCAAAGGAAGCTTATTTAACAATGCACGAATGGTTGTACCACTTTCTTGTAATAAGTGTGTGTATGTCTGAGAGAGTGAGGGATTGATTGAGTGAGCTATTTAGTGAGTGAATGAGTTTGTGAGTGAGCTAGTGAGTGAGTGTGATTGAGTTAGTGAGTGAGTGCGTTTGTCAGTGAGTTAGTGAGTGAGATGAAACAGTCACATAGAAAATTTGACTTAGCCAGCCTGAACTCCACGCCCCCCCCCTCCACGTTTGCCACCAACCCAACCACACCATCGTGAAGTATATCCCATAACATGTACTTGTTAATCTTGAATAACATTCTCGTAGACTACACGTTGTATCTAAACCACTCACACTCGCACACACACACTTTCACACACACTCACACACACACACTCACACACACACATACTTTCACACACACTCACACACTCAAAACACTCACACATATTCACACAAAAACACACACACACACAACACACTCACACACACATACTTTCACACACACTCACACACATACTCAAAACACACACACACACTCACACACACAGTCCTTGAATGGTATCAAAGATCTTGTAGATCTCATACTTGCTGAAGTGGTTTGTATAAAACTCAAATAAGAACTAATTTTAAAAATGTTTTTGTTTGTCTATTTGTTATTCCTGTATTTATCTAGTAAAATATTCTTTTGTCGATCAGACTATCGGCAATTGTCTAAAGATGGCACGGGGACATGATTGATAAAAACTGTGGAATAAATTGACAGTATTTGTAAAACAAAATAACTAGATAAAATCTTGTATGAGCACATTAAAAACTACTTAGAATACTTTTATGGTGTAGTAAATGTGTAATGGGAATATAGTAGTGTAATAATTGATCAGGAAGGCTCATCTATACTATAACTTTATATAAATGTTACAAAATTTGAATGCTGCGCTTTTAAACTCAAACCATAGTAATAGACCAATGAGTTCTCCTCAAGGGTCATCAATTACTAACATACGATTTGACTGCAGCTCTTCCAACACATCAAAGATCCTGGTCATTCGTATCCCTGTCCATCATCTTATGTTCGTTTTGTTAAGAGCAGGAGTTTGAAATTATAGCCGCTGTAATCGTACAAATTTTGATCAAAATCGCTACATGTGAACCAACCTTTAATAAATTATTCTAAATGTTAATGTTATCGTTTGAACCACTAATATGCAAGAAAAGAAATGTGTTATTAAATGTTGATATTTGAGATGTATTGCGCATGTATTCAATTGCGATTTGGCGACAGTCAAGATAAATGTTGATTAAAAAATGCACTATCAAATGTACATTATGTCCATATAAACTATATGGTGGAATGAAACAATTGACAGCCACAGCGCAGTTCATCACAGATATAGGGCTTGTGGTCTAAATCCTCCTTCAAAAGATTTTGAGAACGAAGGAGAAGAAGAAATGTGTCCTTGATAATAAACGTTGATAGATTACATTATGTTAAAGTGCTTTAAGCTGTGGTTGTGAGGATGAATGGTGATTTTTTTTATATAGATGTTATAGTGGTCCATGACGTGGCAGTGGTAATAAATTGTGATAATTTACTTTTATGTTATAGTACGGTATGATATAAGAATGACTGGAGATAGTTGATGTTTATGATATAATACGCAGTATGATATATGAATGATTCAATGAATGTAGATAGTTGACGTATGCGTTATTAAATAGTATGATAAGATATGAGAAATAATGTAGATAGTTGTCTAAAATGTAATAATATGTATTAGTATGATATGAGAATGAATGTAGACAGTTGACGTATACGTTTTAGGAAAATTTTGTAACCATGAAGATATCACGAGAATGAAAGATTATTGAGCGTGGGGCCAGGAGGGCTGGTGGTTTCAATGCTAATCAACGCCGAAACCAAACAACAACAACAGATCTCATTGGCTGCCTATCGCATAAATCATGTCTCGTACACAAGGGAGCGAATGGCTGATTAGAAAATAATGAACATCTCAGAGGGGGGGGGGGCTCGTATGTACAGATGGTGAATCTCGGTGTAATTACGTCAGCCAGACTTTTGGTCATTATGCCAGGCAGACGACTGGTCCCGTGGTGAGACCTGGGGTCGGGTGCGGGAGGTAACCTAATGACTAACTAGAGGTCCGTGAAGAGAATGGGCAGGTCTTTTCAACGTCAATTGACCAACAACTAGTTTGGTCTGATGGTGATGCCATGGCAGACTGGTTATGATCGTTGCTCGCTGTAGCTTATAATCTCATGTCGATTGTTGATATAAGGACTAAAAAATGGCTTTATAGGATGGCTTTATTGGATGGCTTTATTGGATGGCTTTATAGCTTGGCTTTATTGGATGACATTATTGGATGGCTAAATTATTGGATGGCTTTATTGGATGGCTTTATTGGATAACTTTTTTGGATGACTTTATTGGATGACTTTATTTTATGGCTTTATTGGATGACTATATTGGATGACTTTATTGGATGGCTTTTTTGGATGGCTTTATTGGATGGCTTTATAGCTTGGCTTTATTGGATGACATTATTGGATGGCTAAATTAGATTGCTTTATTGGATGGCTTTATTGGATGACTTTATTGGATGGCTTTATTGGATGACTTTATTGGATGACTTAATGGGTGGCTTTATTGGATGGCTTTATTGGATGGCTTTATTGGGTGGCGTTATTGGATGACATTATTGGATGGCTAAATTAGATTGCTTTATTGGATGGCTTTATTGGATGACTTTATTGGATGGCTTTATTGGATGACTTTATTGGATGACTTAATGGGTGGCTTTATTGGATGGCTTTATTGGATGGCTTTATTGGGTGGCGTTATTGGATGACTTTATTGGATGGCTTTATTGGATGGCTTTATTGGATGGCGTTATTGGATGGCTTTATTGGATGACTTTATTGGATGGCTTTATGGGTGGCTTTATTGGATGACTTTATTGGATGACTTTATTGGATGACTTTATTGGATGAATTTATTGGATGGCTTTATTGGATGGCGTTATTGGATGGCTTTATTGGATGACTTTATTGGATGGCTTTATTGGATGACTTTATTGGATGGCTTTATTGGATGACTTTATTGGATGGCTTTATGTGTTGCTTTATTTCATGGCTTTTTTGGATGACTATATTAAATGAGTTTATTGGATGACTTTTTTGGATGACTATATTGGATGACTTTAATGGATGGCTTTATTGGGTGGCTTTATTGGATGGCTTGTGGTTCTACGGTACTTGGCCTGTTGTTATTCTCTGTAAAGGGGAGAGATTAGCGTTATGTACTTAGCATTATTAAAGTTTATGTAAAAATTAGTATTTTTGTTTGAAACGCTCTGTTAAAAAATATGGTGTATATATCAAAGGACATGTCAGTTTTAGTATTGAAGGTTCAGAAGCTAGTAGTGTTCATTTAGTTTTCAAGGACTGCTGGTATATAACGCGTGCGTCCTGTAGTCACTCTCCATTCACAGTCGACACAGTGAACTCGTCCAGAGTCTGTTATAACACAGTGAACTCGCCCAGACTCTGTTATATCACAGTCGACACAGTGAGCTCGCCCAGAGTCTGTTATAACACAGTGAACTCGCCCAGAGTCTGTTATAACACAGTGAACTCGCCCAGAGTCTGTTATAACACAGTGTACTCGTCCAGAGTCTGTTATAACACAGTGAGCTCGCCCAGAGTCTGTTATAACACAGTGAACTCACCCAGAGTCTGTTATAACACAGTGAACTCGTCCAGAGTCTGTTATAACACGGTGAACTCGTCCAGAGTCTGTTATAAGCTCTATAATCACAGTCGATACAGTGAACTCGTCCAGATTCTGTTATAACACAGTGAACTCGTCCAGAGTCTGTTATAACACAGTGAACTCGCCCAGAGTCTGTTATAAGCTCTATAATCACAGTCGACACAGTGAGCTCGCCCAGAGTCTGTTATAACAAAGTGAGCTCGCCCACAGTCTGTTATAACAGTCGACACAGTGAACTCGCCCAGAGTCTGTTTTAACACAGTGAGCTCGTCCAGAGTCTGTTATAACACAGTGAACTCGCCCAGAGTCTGTTATAAGCTCTATAATCACAGTCGACACAGTGAGCTCGCCCAGAGTTTGTTATAACACAGTGAACTCGTCCAGAGTCTGTTATAACACAGTGAACTCGTCCAGAGTCTGTTATAACACAGTGAGCTCGCCCAGAGTCTGTTATAACACAGTGAACTCGCCCAGAGTCTGTTATAACACTGTGAGCTCGCCCAGAGTCTGTTATAACAGTCGACACAGTGAACTCGCCCAGAGTCTGTTTTAACACAGTGAGCTCGCCCAGAGTCTGTTATAACACAGTGAACTCGCCCAGAGTCTGTTATAACACTGTGAACTCGCACAGAGTCTGTTATAACAGTCGACACAGTGAGCTCGCCCAGAGTCTGTTATAACACAGTGAACTCGCCCAGAGTCTGTTATAAGCTCTATAATCACAGTCGACACAGTTAGCTCGCCCAGAGTCTGTTATAACACAGTGAGCTCGCCCAGAGTCTGTGATAACAGTCGACACAGTGAACTCGCCCAGAGTCTGTTATAACACAGTCGACACAGTGAACTCACCCAGAGTCTGTTATAAGCTCTATAATCACAGTCGACACAGTGAACTCACCCAGAGTCTGTTATAACACAGTTGACACAGTGAACTCACCCAGAGTCTGTTGTAAGCTGTATAATCACAGTCGACACAGTGAACTCACCCAGAGTCTGTTATAACACAGTCGACACAGTGAACTCACCCAGAGTCTGTTATAACACAGTCGACACAGTGAAATCGCCCAGAGTCTGTTATAACACAGTCGACACAGTGAACTCGCCCAGAGTCTGTTATAACACAGTCGACACAGTGAACTCGCCCAGTTTCTGTTATAACACAGTGAACTCGCCCAGAGTCTGTTATAACACAGTGTACTCGCCCAGAGTCTGTTATAACACAGTCGACACAGTGAACTCGCCCAGAGTCTGTTATATCACAGTGAACTCGCCCAGAGTCTGTTATAACACAGTCGACACAGTGAACTCGCCCAGAGTCTGTTATATCACAGTCGACACAGTGAACTCGTCCAGAGTCTGTTATAACACAGTGAACTCGTCTAGAGTCTGTTATAACACAGTGAACTCGCCCAGAGTCTGTTATAACACAGTCGACACAGTGAACTCGCCCAGAGTTTGTTATATCACAGTCGACACAGTGAACTCGTCCAGAGTCTGTTATAACACAGTGTACTCGTCTAGAGTCTGTTATAACACAGTGAACTCGTCCAGAGTCTGTTATAACACAGTGAACTCGCCCAGAGTCTGTTATAACACAGTCGACACATTGAACTCGTCCAGAGTCTGTTATAACAAAGTGAACTCGCCCAGAGTCTGTTATAACACAGTGAACTCGTCCAGAGTCTGTTATAACACAGTGAACTCGCCCAGAGTCTGTTATAACACAGTGAACTCACCCAGAGTCTGTTATAACAGAGTCGACACAGTGAACTCGCCCAGAGTCTGTTATATCACAGTCGACACAGTGAACTCGTCCAGAGTCTGTTATAACACAGTGAACTGGTCTAGAGTCTGTTATAACACAGTGAACTCGCCCAGAGTCTGTTATAACACAGTGAACTCGTCCAGAGTCTGTTATAACACAGTGAACTCGCCCAGAGTCTGTTATAACACA
Source organism: Radix auricularia (assembly GCA_002072015.1). Classification (NCBI taxonomy): domain Eukaryota; kingdom Metazoa; phylum Mollusca; class Gastropoda; family Lymnaeidae; genus Radix; species Radix auricularia. Next base: position 175,577 of record MUZC01000364.1, on the reverse strand, counting down.
GTCAACTCACCCAGAGTCTGTTATATCACAGTCGACACAGTGAACTCGTCCAGAGTCTGTTAAAACACAGTGAACTCGCCCAGAGTCTGTTATAACACAGTGAACTCGCCCAGAGTCTGTTGTAACACAGTGAACTCGTCCAGAGTCTGTTATAGCACAGTCGACACAGTGAACTCATCCAGAGTCTGTTATAACACAGTGAACTCGCCCAGAGTCTGTTATAACACATTGAACTCGCCCAGAGTCTGTTATAACACAGTGAACTCGTCCAGAGTCTGTTATAGCACAGTCGACACAGTAAACTCGTCCAGAGTCTGTTATAACACAGTGAACTCGTCCAGAGTCTGTTATAACACAGTGAACTCGTCCAGAGTCTGTTATAACACAGTGAACTCGCCCAGAGTCTGTTATAACTCTACAATCATTTAATTTTTGTACAAACACATAAGTCTTTCATTAAATTTGACGTATCAACTAAAAGCGTCATATTTGTGTATACTGTGAAACACCTTTTATATGAAGGATTAGTTCCACGTCATGCAAATGGATTAAACAGTTGGGTAAAAAAAAAACTAGATCTAAAAAATCTACTTCCTACGTGTCATAATTATACACAAGTTATACTTTAAATAACATGAAATAAATTGTAATACTTTAAAAATAAATCTTAAAGTCTTTCTTTCAATGCTAATGTAAGGTTTTAGCAATCTACTATACAATTTACTACGCTCCTGTCAACTTTTGACGGATAATCACCGGGTGCGCAGGCGCCGCCATTTTTCAACTTCCTCTTGTCACTCGTAGGGAAGCCCCATTAAAGCTCGGTACGCCCAGAAGAAATGTCGAGTGGTCTTGTTGGTGGCAACGCAACACGGTTTTTTATAACGACAGGCACCAGGCGGTAGTTGCACGCCGTAGTGCGCAACAACTCTGACAACATGATTTACTCGTTTTGCGTTTTTCAGTTTTTGTGTCGAATTCTCGCAACTCAATTTCACAGCTTCTAAAATCTCATTTGTAACTGACATACGACAACTCGTGCCTTGTACCAGTGCACTCAGTCCCTAATCTTTGAACTGTCTGACCCCGTCCTCAAAAACTTATTAAAGGAGCACTGAAACAAAGCATACAATTTATAAAAGCACCATTTCATTGTGATTGACATTTGTCCAGTGTTTTGTTGTATAAGACTACCGAACCCATGGATATTGATGCGCCATACGTATAATGATTTCACGTATGCCATATGAGAGATTTGTTAAAGTTATGACCATTATTTGTCGGCACCACACACCAAGTCGCCTCGTCGTCTGCTCAGCCGCTCTCCTCCATTCCAACTGATCCAGGGGTCTTCATGCCCGTAACCTCAGTTATTGTGGGTCTTTTTAATCCACAATACCTACATCTCGTTCTCGAGGCGGGGGTGGGGGGGAATGTTAGCATCACGAATTCTACCTTTGTATCATGTTGTTCATTTAGTTTTCTATCAATGCGCTTAGGTTAACATTTTTTCACAAAGTGACTTGTAGCCTGCCTTAAAATTAAAATAATTTTCTGAATTACGTTTTCTTAGAATTACATTTTATTTCTTTTTTTTAAAATTCCCTACGATTAAATCCCGTTCTTGACTAAAAATCAAGTTACCTATAAAAACCTTTGCTTTTTATGCTTTTTTTTATATCTAGAACAATTATTATCTTGGTCGACTAATGGAGCTATCAACTTATGTGCTTCTTTTCTCTTTAGTTTGATGACCTTGCCATAATTATCAATCTTCAGATCGAGGCTCCTGTTGAGAATGAGGAGATACAACTCGGCAGCCCTTCAATTTAATATTCATCTCAAGTGGAACAAGTGGCCAGGAGATATTTATAGAGACGCTCTTGCCGGGATGTCTTCATACAGTAAATGGATTTACAGCTAAAACAAAATAAGGTAGGGTAAAACAGATATATCAAAACTATCGTCCGGCATTATACAGGTCAAGAACTGAGGGCAGGACTGTGCAAGTAAAATATTAACGGTGTGATTATGTTGCTTTTTCGAACATTTAAGAGAAATTGTCTTTAATTAATGCTACCTTTATTATTGTAGCTCCTAAACATGGTGGTGGTCGAGAGGTAGCGCGCTCGACTGTCATACCGATGGTCACGAGTTCGAATCCACGCGAAGGCGAGGATTTGTTCCCGGGGCCTGAATGGGTACCTAACTAGACAATAGTAAGGCGGCTGGGGTAATGCGTGGAACCCCTATAGCCGTGGCCTGTGACAGCTGCATCACTTGCCAACAGATCATCTCTTATGGTCTGTGGACGCAATTATCTTCTGCATAGAAGGAGCGTCTGTATATCTAAGATAAGATAACATTATATGTAAGAGCAGGGTCTCGTGCACTGAGTTTATACTCATACATTTAATTCTCGCCCAAACATATCTTCTAATGCAATCAGTGCCTCCCCCGCCCCCCACCCAATGGACAGAGATGTTCATATAACTGCTAGACTGAAATTGAAATATGGCATCATAGTCAACAAAAACATGGCGTGTGGCTTGCTTGAAGTAAAATAAATATTTTAGAAAAGATAAGCTGAAATCATGTTCAAGAGCCATCAAGGAATCCAGTCACGTGAGTTAGGTTATTTGCTGATGATTGTATAATCTATAGAACAATCAAGTCAGAACAAGATAGCAAAATTTTACAAAAAGACTTAGATGAATTAATAAAATGGGAAACTAACTGGAGTATGTCCTTCCACCCAGAAAAATGTCAACTGCTAAGAGTAACAAAGAAAAAGAAACAAATAAATTCAAAATATTTCATTCATGGAAAAGAACTAACCCAAACTAAAGATGCGAAATACTTAGGAGTCATAATAAATGAGAAACTATCTTGGAATCCCCATGTCAATGAAGTTATTAAAAAATCAAACAAAACCTTAGGCTTTATAAAAAGAAACTTTTACAAATGTAACAAAGATATAAAACTAAAATGCTATCTCACCCTGGTGAGACCTATACTAGAATATGCATCTTCAGTATGGGACCCATCCACCAAAGAAAATATTGATAAGTTAGAACAAATNCAAAAAAGAGCTGCCAGATTCATTACTGGAGAATATTCAAAACTGACAAGAGTAACACCATTAGTTAAATCATTAAACCTTGAAACACTAGAGGATAGAAGAACCAAGAGTAAATTAGTAATTATACATAAGGCAATTAATTCTAATTTAGAAATACAACACAAAGATAACCTAATACAACCCTCAAATAGACATAAAGATAAAAACACCTTTCTTATTCCATATGCAAGAACAAACACATACAAGTTTTCTTTCTTTCCGTCCGGTATTCGGGCGTGGAATGGGTTGCCTGAAGAAACCAGGAAAGCCACCACTTTATCATCTTTTAAAACTCTAGTAAGAATACAGGACTAAACACAAACCATAGAAATACGTAGGACGCAATAATCTTCTGTACAGAAGGAGCGTCTGTAACATATAAGATAAGATAAGATAAGATGCGCCACCCCGCACAAGGACTCAATGGAACAAACAGATCAGCTGCTCTATAACAAGGAACAACAGATCAGAAAACAATCCAAGCAAGAGACGTAATCCCTGGAGCTGTCTCATGGATCCCGTGAAATTTTTGAACAGGAACATTTTAATTTATGCAAGAATAAACCTGATCTACCGTCTGCACACCTTGAGTTCCAGCTCCAATGCATCTTGCAAACAGTCATAGTCAGTGCTCGATTTAGGAAAAAACCAGTGCCGGGGATGAAAATTTTTTCAGCAGCGCCGGGGATAAATGCCATCCCCGGCGGGGATGATAGAAGTTAAAGCAGAGCCGGGGATGGAGCCTCACAGTGCCGGGGATATCCCGGTTTCCGCAACAAATTGAGCCCATCTACTAATCCTGCTACTACCACTACTACTATTACTACTACTACCACTTCTACTACTACTACTAAAATATAACATGACACAACAAGTGAAAACAAATTATTTACAATACAACACATAAAAAATGATATGCAACAGGTTCTAATGTTGAAATATATTTTAATTTGTTTGTTTCATTTTTTCTAATATCTTGAATGAATTTACAGTTTTTAATGAAAACTAGCTTGTAGCTGAGATGGAATTTACTTTAAAATGGAAAGTGTGTTGTTTTCGTTTTTTAACTAATAGATATTGTTGTTGATGTTGCTGCAGTAGATGATGATGTTGTTGATGCAGTAGTTGATGTTGTAGATGAAGTTGTTCTTGATGCAGTTGTTGCTGATGGCGTTTGTTGTTCATGTTATTGATTATGTTGTTGTTAATGACGATGTTATTTTTTTTTTGTCGTTGATGTTGTTTTTATGTTTGAATTTACAGTTTTTAGTATCTTGTGTTGTTGTTGGTGTTGCTGCAGAAGATGAAGTTGTTCTTGATGCAGTTGTTGCTGATGGCGTCTGTTGTTCATGTTATTGATGATGTTGTTGTTAATGACGTTGTTATTCCTTTTGTCGTTGATGTTTTTTTATATGGTTGAATTTACAGTTTTTAGTAGCTTGTGTTGTTGTTGGTGTTGCTACAGAAGATTATGTTGTTATTGATGCAGTAGTTGATGTTGTAGATGAAATTAATGTTGATGTAGTTATTACTGATGGCGTTTTTGTTCATATTATTGATAATGCTGTTGTTGATGACGTTGTTTATGTTGCTGTCGTTGTATATTTGAAATTGGTCTAATCAATTCTAAACAGTTATTTTCTAAAAATCAAAACTATTTAAACAAATTATGGCGCTGTTCCATAACTACTTCTTTTGTTTGTTTGCCAGAAGGTAGGTCGCTAGCAGAATGCCTTCCGTCTTTTAACCACTTCGTGGCATACAACCTGAAATCAAAATGTGGAAGTGGTGGCCCATTATTTTTAATAAAAAGCAAGTGATTGATAGTTTCAACATCTAATGAATTCCGAAGAGATGTGTGAGTTAAATTCATCGCGCTGAATCCTCGCTCACAATCAGCAGTAGATATTGGCAGAACATCTAATCTCTTGTACAAATCATTAAGCTCTGCATCAGCATCATGACCATCTTTTGTCATGCGAAATTGGTGTACTATGGCTGAAGTATGACGTGCTTCAATTTTCAAAATTTTTTGAAGTTCCATAATTTCACGATCTCCATACAACATTAACTCTTCTGCCTTACATAAAACTCCAGCATGTTTCAACACTAATGTGCTGTTGTCAACCAAACTTTGAAAAAACTGTTTCTTAAAATTGTGAAACTTTGTTTGTTCCGCTTCTGTTGGTGGCATAAGCTTGATTTCTTTGAAAGTACTTGTGCAAGAAAACTCCTTTAAAAAATCCTGACCACTGACACCATCATATTCTTTGAAGGCTGACAATGTTTTTATAGCATTTGAAATCTCAGCATTTACTGTTCTAACTGAGGATGAATTTTTTTGTAAAAATAGTGACAAACTTTTAACAACTTCAAGGGCTTCTTTGATTATTGTTAGTTCGTAAACAAAAATCCATTTCTTCAGTTTAAGACTTATTCCACTGCATTTAGTTCTATCTCGAACATTTCTGCTCATATCCAAACTGAGTGTTTCAAAATGTTTCACTAAAGCTGGATAGTTTTGCCAGATTGCTTGAACACTGCGCAAAGAGGATGCCACCCAACGAATATCACATGTACGACCAATGTTTAGTAACTCTGTGTGTACTTCTTTTGCCACAATTTCCAATTGATTTCTATTCTTTGGCGATCGTGAAAAATGCGAATATAATGATTCTGCAAATATCTGAAAGTGTGAGAGTTCTGTAGATGTTTTTAATACATCGTGAATAGCTAATTCCAATTTGTGAGCCATGCAGTGAAAAATAACAAAATCAGTATTCATTTTCTGTTTCAACAATGCCAAAGCACCTTTCATTTCACCTTGTAAATTACTTGCGCCATCAGTGCAAATTCCAATAAGTCGCCTTTTCAGTATATCATCTGTAAATCCAAACTTATGTAGAACTTCAAGCAATGAATTTGCAATATCTTCACCCGTTTGACTAAGCAGTTCAAAAAGATCTAAAAACCAATTGTTAATTTCATTGTTATACGCTATTCGTATATAAAGAATCAGACAAGTTTTCACAGAAACTGAAGTGCTTTCATCAAATAATAAGGGAAACGTTGCTTCAGTCTCAAACAGAATGTATTTTAAAAGCTTTTCCTTCATTTTTATAGAAACAAAAACTATAATATTTTTGCAAGAATGATCTGAAAAAAGACACTTCCCTACATCCAGGCCATTCAGTTCCTGAAGAAGCATAATTTCCGGATGTGAAGTAAATGCACAATCACGCGTTCAAACTGTGTAAGCTGTGCGAAAAATACGTGACGTAGCTTCCACTTTATTCTGATGTTGAAGATGCCATAAGTTCTCACTTTTTGATAAACTTTCTTCAATCAAGCGTTTTTCTTCAATTAATTTGATATTTGCACAAATTCCATGTGACACACTCTTACCATGTTCTGTAATTTTGTCATTGAGTTTTTTAATTTTGTTTTTTTTAGAGTTTATTTCAAGTATGGAGAGACCTTCAACAAAAGTTTTCTCAATTCGCATTCTTTCTTTTCCATGCAAGCCTAAATTTTTTACTGAAGTACAATAAGTACAGATTACTTTTCCATCGGCAGTGGCTTGGAGCCATGGTCTGCTTTTCTGCCATGTTTTGAATCTTGCTAGGGATAGTCCCTCAGGAAAAAATTCACCCTGTATGGGCTGTATGTTTACTTCATTAATTAATTCATTCAAATTTTATCTTCATTCAATGTATTTACAGGTTCATCACATGTATTTTGGAAATATTCTACATTTTTTGGTCTGATACTGACATAATGAATCTCAGTAACTTGGCCGATAACCACTTTATTTGCATCCAACAATGATTGCGTTCTACATTTCACAACCGTGATGTGCCCATTGTCATGCCAAATGTGTATATCTGTTCCCAAAATATCTGCTGTGGCTCGCACTATTGGTTCATCACACCAATGCCCATCCAATCTTTGGCACTCTAAATATGCAGTGAAATCTTTATAATCTGCTTTTATTAAAAATGATTCTTCAATGCAATTTGGATGGTTTTCTAAATAAGTCACTGCATCCTGTCTCAACTGCCAAGCATTGTATGAAGATATTGGATTTACACAACTGGATTGTTGAAGTTGGTCGATTATGGTGTGAAAAAAACAGTTACCATCACTTGGTACATCGACAACAATGCATCATCGCTCTTCAACTATTTTTGTCAGATTTGTTAGAACAACATTAGAGTCCCCGATGCCTGAAAATAAAAACAAAGACAGTATGAATTACAAATGAATGACTGTCAGAGCAGACACAGTTCTAGAAGTAGGATGGAAAGCCAGTTTTCAGACCTGCCTCTCCAATAAACATTGAATAACACCCCCACACCATACCATCCCTTGATCTATATAATGGCTTATTTGAGGACCAACTCCTAAATCTGCCGCTGTGTCAGTGTATTGATATCAGCATCACCAAGAACAAATTCATTTTAAATTACATCATTTGATTTAATTTTTATAACATCTGATGTATCTTAGCCTATTGATTCTATCTTTCTTGACAGCTTATATAANTGAAGATCATCACTGTGAGATTTCACTCTCCGGATTACAGCATTTTTCGTAAAAGACAATTTTTGTTGTGTTAACGTTTTAAATTTTTTACAAGACGGCTCTTTAGACATTTCAATTTAAAACGAAAATTAAAAAATATTTATTTTAAATATAATTCTAATAAACCGCGCTTTATGACAAACAAAAAGTGAACTTAAAATTGAAACCAAAGATTATAAGAAAACGAAACAATTATAATTATTTTCACTTATGTTTATTTAAATTAATTCGGTAGATGGAAGCGCAGGTACCATTTTTTTCTATTAAATAAAAAATTTCGTGATTGAAAATTTGACACTGCTGTAACTTACCGTTACCACTTATTCGGCTTAAAAAACCAGTGCCGGGGATAAAAAAAATTTCTGCAGTGCCGGGGATAAATGCCATCCCCGGCGGGGATGGTAAAGGTTATAGCAGAGCCGGGGATGGAGCCTCGCAGTTCCGGGGTTATCCCCGGCATCTCCGGCGGTAAATCGAGCACTGGTCATAGTTAATCTTAGATTGACAATGTCTGTTGTTTTAGGTATAAGCTTTACTTTTAATATCAAATCTTTTTTTCATTGGTACCGTACCCCGTCAACCCTCTGAGAAGCCTTGAGCTGCGGCCCTTTGCCCCCAGTTCCTGTCATTGTTTTATTACCTCCCCTCCCACTGTCATTCCTGTGTGCCAACTTATATGTTACTCCTCGCCGTGTCCCCAGTGCTACATACCTGGTCAAGATTTATAACGGTTTTACGCTAGCTTTTACACTCCCTTTGTAGTCTTAAAAGTCATTAACAATTGTAAGCCCTAAGTCCCCCTAGAACAATTCTGCGTCCGTCACGTGACTGCCTACATGTGACAAATAGCCACCGAGAATAACAGTGTGCGACTCCAACTGGAATATGGGAATCAGTGTTGTGTAAGTGACGTCATAAACAAACACAATAGTTTGACGTAAGAAATGGTAACTTAAAAAGAAACAAATTTTCCCAACAACGTTTTCCTGTGGTGTAGGGGCGGCCGCTAACTCCCCCCCTCCCACACGCACAATCTTCCAACGGGTCCGCTACGGGTTCACGATAAATATTTTTGATCAATTTAAATATTTATATTTTTAATTTTTTTAAACATGTATAAACAAAGTTTTTGACTATAAATCCTTTATATACGAGACATAACTAAAAGTGTGTTCACTATGATACGCATCGTACGACAATCGAAAAATCCAAAATTTTAGTTATGTCTCTTTTATATAGGATTTATAATAAAAAGAAAATAAAAACTAAACTAACATTTACAGTTTGCCTGTTAAGTTTCAGCTCGATTTGATCACGGAAAAAGGATCATAAAAACATGCTTTATATAATGCGCATCGCTCGACAGGCTAGGGCAGTGTTTCTTAACCTGTGGTCCATGGACCCCCAAGGGGTCCATGGATCATATTTTGGGGGTTCGCCGACTGCTCCTAATTTCTGCTCCTAATTTAATTTTTTTTTTTTTTTTTTTTTTTTCACGCACTTCTTTAAACCGTGTGTCTGCCATTTCCCAATAGAGACCTCCACAATACGAGAAAAAAACATTCGCAAACCATTTAAAATTTGAAAATTTGAAACACTGAGTAACCTTTGCTTTTTATGTAGTTGGGAAGTGAGCGAGCGAAGCACAGTGGCTTGTTTTACACACACCGTTACGAAGAAAGAGAGATGTGAGTGCGGTAACCTCCTGTGGTCGGAAATATATTTTTATTATTAGTGATTATTAATTAATGATGTGTGCTCTATTTTAAGTTTAAATAAATGTGTGTAGTATGTGTAGAAACGAACTCTCTTATTTGAAATAATAAAGGTTCAGTCAAGTAATTCATTTGTGAACAATTTCAATTTGAATTCTTAAACATTTCGTTTGATTATTGGATTTTTTTGTTGCCCAAAATGTCCAAAAAAAGGAAGTACGATGAAAGTTACGATAAATATGGATTCTGTTGCATGAAGGAATCGGACGATGTTGAAAAGCCACAATGCTTTCTGTGTGGAAAAGTTTTGGCAAACGCCAGTATGAAACCGGCAAAATTGATAGAGCATCTCAAATCTCTTCATCCTGAAAATGCATCTAAAGATCTAGAATTTTTTACAAAGAAGAAAGCCCAGTTTTCGAAATCTGGAACATTAACCAAACTTGGATTTAGTATTCCACAAAAACCTTTGGTTGAGGCATCTTTCAGAGTTGCATATCATATTTCCAAAAGTAAGAAACAGCATACTATTGGAGAGACATTAATTAAGCCATGTACGCTAGAAATGGTTGAATTAGTTTGTGGACTGGAACAGAGAAAAAAAACTTGCGGCTATTCCATTATCCAATGATGTGATACAGTCAAGAATAGTTGAAATTTCTTGTAATATTTTGAAACAGATCATCAATGAATTGAAAGCATCGCCATTTCCCTTTAGTATGCAACTGGATGAAACCACAGACATCTCGAATTGTAGTCAACTTCTGGTTTTTGTTCGTTACGTGTCAGCTGATACTATCAAAGAAGAATTCTTATTTTGTGAGCCTCTTTTGCAAACTACAAAGGCAGTTGATGTTTTAACGATTTTGAATGTTTTCTTTTCCAAACACGATTTTGACTGGAAACAAAAACTTCATTCGCTTTGTACCGATGGAGCACCTGCAATGCTTGGCAATAAATCTGGTTTTGCACAATTGGTAAAAAAGAAGCTCCTAATGTTATTTTGACACATTGCTTTTTACATAGACATGTCTGGCTACAAAAACTCTTCCAACCAGCTTACAAGATGTATTGTCAATAGTTATTAAAACCGTGAATTTTATTAGAAGTAGAGCTCTTAATCATCGTATTTTTAAAACATTGTGTCAAGAAATTAATGCAGAACACGAGGTACTTCTATACCACACGGAAGTGCGCTGGCTGTCTCGAGGGCAAGTTTTGAAACGAATTTTTAAGTTCAAGACAGAAGTATCACTATTTTTGGAAGAAAAAGATAACTCGCTCTTTGAATATTTCAATAACAAAGATTTTATATGTAAATTGGCTTACCTGGCAGACATTTTTAACCACATGAACGATATAAATATTTCAATTCAGGGGCCTGATACAACAGTTATGGATGCCACTGAAAAACTACAAGCATTTTTATCGAAAATGTCCGTTTGGAAAATTAGAATTCAAAATGGGATATATTCAAACTTTCAAATGTTGGACGAATTCGTTTTTGAAAATGGATCTCGGCAAGATAGTTTGTTATTGAATAACTTGAAGGATGAAATCTGTGAGCACCTGGAAGTACTTCAAGTTTCATTTGAAAAATATTTCAATTTGGATGAAATAACTAAAAAAGATGAGTTGTGGATTCGTAATCCTTTTCTTTGTGATATTTACTGTATCGACGACATGGACCTTGCCAAAGACGAGTTAATTGATTTGAAAACAAAGTCCTTGTTAAAAATGGATTTCAATTCAAAAACTCTTGGAGAGTTTTGGTCTTCTTTAAGAGAAGCCTACCCTTTGGTAGTAAAACGAGCTATGGCAGCCATTATTCCATTTGCTACGGTATATCTTTGCAAATCAGGATTTTCCACACTCGTAACAATAAAAACAAAACATCGAAATCGACTGAATGTCGAACATGAAATGCGCGTTGCTTTGTCGAAAACCATCCCTCAATTCAATCTCCTAATCAAGGAAACGCAGCAACAGCCTTCACATTGAAAATTTTATTTTCTTCAAATTTGTAAAAATTCATATCATATAATGTTGACTACCATTGAACTTATTTCTGATTTAATGATTATTTGTGGATCCGCTGTAATTCTTAAACAAATAAATTGTGATTCAAGAGATAATTTTTGCATTTTTATGTTTTTTCTTTTTAAATTCAACTATTACAGGCACAATATACATTTTTTAATTTTTATGTAATATAAAATTAGGTAATTATTTGTAATCAGATAATTTATACTCTTTATTAAAATTTTTTGTTCTTGATTTCATTACTTCTATATTCACTTGGCACAAGAGAACCGAAAATCATAATTGTAAAATAAATTACAATTATTATGTTATATCCAGGAACATAAAGATATCTGTCTACAGTTATATTATTGAAATAAAAATATTTAAATAATAAAATATGATATATTTTGTAATAATTGACGTTTAAACAATTTTTTTTTCACAGAGGGGTCCGTGACATATTTAAATTTTTTAAAGGGGTCCATTGCACCAAAAAGGTTAAGAAACACTGGGCTAGGGTAAACATATACAGATCGGGAATTCATTAAAAGAATGTATGGTCATTATAATGCGCACCGCACCGCGTGACAGAAAAAATATTAGATAGGTGTTCAATATAATACCCATCGCCACATTCCAGCCCAAAAATTTATTTGTTACATAGAGATACATAGAGATAATCTAAAAAGTACATACTTTATTACAGTATATACGATCAATGTGAAATTTCGAAATATCATTTTTATCGTCGTCACGAGTCTACCTGCAAAATTTCAGCTCGCTGGCATACGGGGAAGTTGGTTAAAATCGATCCTAAGTTTTTGGGCAAATCAAACAGACACCATGAGTTAATATGAAGGATTTAAACACCTCAGAATCCTTTAAATAATCATTCATCTCCATGTCAACTATATCACCAACATACTTCACATGTATCACAAACATTCGTCTCATGTATCACCAACATACGTCACATGTATCACAAACTTTCGTCTCATGTATCACCAACATACGTCACGTGTATCACCAACATACGTCACGTGTATCACCAACATACGTCACGTGTATCACCAACATACGTCACGTGTATCACAAACATACGTCACGTGTATCACAAACATACGTCACGTGTATCACCAACATACGTCACGTGTATCACCAACATACGTCACGTGTATCACAAACATACGTCACGTGTATCACAAACATACGTCACGTGTATCACAAACATACGTCACGTGTATCACAAACATACGTCACGTGTATTGTATGAACTCACCGCCATGCATACAAACCTAAGCTCAATGAATTCACTAACGTAAACAAACAAGTGTTAGATCTCTGATGACTGATAAAGAACATGACGGGTGGAGAACATGGGTTGCCTGAACAAACCAGGAAAACCAACACGCTATCAACATTCAAATCTTTTTAATGAAAATCCAATATTAGATAAGCCATGGATAAGCGTGGGACGCATTAGTTTTCTGTAAGGCAAGAGCCGGTGTAATATATAAGATAAAATAAGATACGTATATGGTATGATTAAGAATATGTGAGTTATAAGAAATGTGTATTAAAATGAATAGCCAATAATTGTGCGCACCAAAATTTTAGTTAAAAACAAGTTAGATCTATGTATGACAGGATGTCTGGGCTCAATGAGCTAGCATCAGTAGGGCCAAGTCTCAAAATTCTTACTACTGTCTCTAAATGTTATTTCAACACTGTTTTGTTGTATGTATAAATTAAAGAAATACTTGTAGTCAAGTTGTGGTTTGGGAATGTGTCCGTCCTCGAAGGGGGTAATGGGGTTTAGAATCTTCTGACAGGGTATTAAACAATGTAGTAAAATATTAAAAATTAAACTATGCGCCCTACGTTGTTGGGAGACATTCCAAGGGATGAAACCACGCTAGCGGTTTTATCTCCACAAATATGAGACATTTCTGAAATTGCTGGCTGGCTGGGTGGAAATAAACAAACGCGTGTAGAGGACCGACTGTCAGAGACCAGTGGACAAAATAGATTTGAAAAGAAATGCGAGCACTTCACGACTTGCGCCTCAATGTCTGGGAAAAATTCTAGTACACGAGTCGCGGAGTAATTTTTTTACATGTAAGATGGCTGACCCAATTTAATATTCAACAACGGTTCTCAGAATGATACGATGTGAATATAATGAATATCATTTCATGAATGCTACATACCGCAGGTGGAATTTATTTTAGTTTAAATTTTATTATTTATTTTTTTTTTTACTGCACGTAACACAAGACAAACTAGTAACATGTGAAGTAAAATGAACTTAATACATGAGAGCAGTTTAATTGAACTAATTTAAATACTTTAAAACATGTTAATAAAAATTGCAAGATAATAATATTGTGTCAGTAAAAGTGAATCTCAACTTATGAATCTCAACTTATGAATCTCATCTTATGAATCTCATCTTATGAATCTCATCTTATGAATCTCATCTTATGAATCTCAACTTACCGTGTCTTCTGTGGAGCAATTTTCGCAATTGAAATGTCACACAAAACTCACACAGAAACATTGAGCGCTTGAAAATGTAATCAATTTCTATTTACCTTTTACAATCTTCTCTCTCTCCCTCTCTCTCTTTCTCTCTCTCTCTCTCTCTCTCTCTCTCTCTACCTCCCTTTTTATCTCTCTCTCTCTCTCGGGTTTTCTGCTCTTCAATATGGACGAGACGCTAACGGCATCATCCCTCTTGGAGTCAAACGGTTAACATTCGGCCCTTTTCCATGAAGAGCGATCAGACTGTTGGGGGCGGGGGAGGGGGTAGATTCTAAGGGTGCTATTAATGGCTTAACACTGGCTTGCCTGGCTAGACATACATAATACTTTCCTCACAAAAAAAAAAAAAAAAAAAAAAAAAAAAAACTTATCTTAAGGCAATATATTAAGATTTTTCACAGAGTTAGTGGTAAAAATGAAAATATTTTATATTACAATGTTTTTTAATGCAAAAATTTTTATCAATGCGCAATGTGTATCAAGAAAACAACATCTTTACACAATTTATTGTAAAAGTATAAATAATAGCACTGTCATACATAAAATACAATGTATAAGCCACGTTCAGTTCCCCAATAATTTTAATACACAAAATACAAAATATAAAACCTTGCATTAGATATTAATTCAGCCGCTACTCACCAACCAATATAAATTTAATGATATTAATGTTATGTAAATTTTAATTTAAAATTTATATCTGAAATGTTGAAAGGAAATATTTTGTACGTGTTTTATCACCCCCCCCCCCCCCCC
>MUZC01000364.1:138581-148726 GCA_002072015.1 Radix auricularia | reverse complement strand
AAAAAAAAAAAAAACTAAGCAAAACAAAACACACACACTTTATCGCACTTAATTGAAAAAAAAACGATTTCTTTGTGTTGTAGCCGAAATTTTAAAATCTCCGTAAAAAAAGGCTTTGACTTTAAATCCTTTTTATACGAGACATAACTATAAGGATGTTCATTATAATAGGCAAGGCAAAACAATCCGAAAATACAAACTTCTAGTTATGTCTCGTAAAACGTGTTTAATATAATGCGCACCGATCATGAAATAGTTTTTAAAAATATTGTCAATATAATGCGCACATTATTGCGCGACATGAAAGGTTGTTGAACATTACGCACCACAACACTCTATCTCAAAAATTAACATGATACTTAAAGATAAAGAAATTAATTTAAAAATTCAACAATTCAATTACAGAACATTGGATTGATCTGAAATTTTGATACATCATTTTTATCATCGAAACGAGTCTGCCTGCAAAATTTCAGCTCGCCAGCTTACGTGGAATTGGGTTGAAATCAATCCAAAGTTTTTTCGGCAAGCAAGCACGCAAGGGCTCAGACACCACAAGTTAATATTAAGTATTTTAAAAAAGACCCAAATTTTCTTACAATGAATATAGTACTGTTTTTTCCAGCCAATACCATCCTTAATAAGACTTTACAATTTGTATTTGTGTATCTGGCTTTAACAAGAAAATTACCTCCCTTAATGAAACCGTAAAAAAAACAACGATCAACCGTCCACTTACTTCTGACACTACCACAAAGTCTAATCATCTTCTTCTAACCCACTTCTGACACTACCACAAAGTCTAACCACCTTCTTCTAACCCACTTCTGACACTACCACAAAGTCTAATCACCTTCTTCTAACCCACTTCTGACACTACCACAAAGTCTCATCATCTTCTTCTAACCCACTTCTGACACTACCACAAAGTCTAATCATCTTCTTCTAACCCACTTCTGACACTACCACAAAGTCTAACCACCTTCCTCTAATCCAAGTTTAAACTGGTGCCGCCGCAAAATTTATTCGCGTAGAAAAATCCCATGATTCCCCCAGGCCCCCGCGATTTACCCAGGCGGAAACAGGTCTGCCATCAACACGCGACTGAGGGTGCACCAGGCCAAAGCACAACCCATATGCTCGGCCCGCCGTGCGCCGCCTCGCTTGATGGTGGGGGAGAATGGCTACGCAAACATACGACCTGCGGCTCACCGCTTCAACTTGTGGGGAGGAGCGGACGGCGATTTGCGCTGTTGTTCTACTACGACGGCGCGGTGTGGCGATCAACTACCCCCCACTTTTTTTTCTTCTTCTTCCTGTATAATTCTCGTGTACTTACGGTTGAATGGGGGCCGCAAAGAGCACCGAGGGATGCGGGCCGGCCCAAAAGTGAAGCACTTAAGGGGGCAAAGTTGTGGAAAAGAGCGAGCGAGAGGCGGATAGAGTCGTTGGTTGTAAGGGTGGGGGAACCATCTACCGGAACTGGACGGTAGACAAAACTCAGAGGATTGTGTGATTGTTTTCGTTGACTGCACCGTTTTACAGCAGCGGTGCACACGTTTTTTTTTCACGTCACTGGAAGAGGATTAACGTGGTGAAAAGAGACTTAGCAGTGAGATTCTCTCTCTGTGTGGATTTCGCTTATTTGGAATTACATGGCTTATGGGTAACAACCCTTGAAGCTTATTAATATTTTAGTAAGTGTTTAATCATTTAATTTTATTATTATTATTTTTTTTAAATTTTATTTCTTCATTCTTCTGTTTCATTCCTAATTCCCCACGGACAAATAGCATTGGGACCAAGTCCACAATGACGTTAAAATATACCTAATTCAAATTTTAACTACTGTTGTCTTGATGTGCTAATTATTCAGAACAACTCTTTTTTTTTTTTGGGCATTATTACAATAATCACATGATAATTAAAAAAATATACATTATAATACGTAACGCAATCACCCGCGAGACACATACGCAGTACGAATTGGTAAACTTTTCACTGGAAAATAACTAGTAAATTCTTCTGTTTATTAATTATAAAATTATTTAAGAATTTAAAAGTAAAATTATGATCAACATTTTTTAAATTTGATTTAAATAATTAAATTATTATATTATAGATATCAATAACAACTATAAAAATGATTTGCTTCTAAATTCTAAGTTTTTCAATCGATTTATCTGAATAAAATATATACATTCACTATTGCAACATGATAAAATCACTGTATGTAAGTGTAAGACACAAAACATAATATCATTCTTGTCATCTTATCTACCTGTCATAATTGTTGCATCAAAATTTTGTGTTCAGTTTTGAATACAATTATGAGTAGTGTTAAGTTATAGTGCTAAATTTTATTTACTGAATTTTAAAAACTATTTTTTTTAATACAACCCAGTTAGTGCAATAAATAATGATATAACGGACGTCAAACCTCTGGGCTAATTTCTAAACCGAGTTAAGAACGACTTCGATGTGAAAGGGCGTCTTTCATTTGTTACGTCTTTGATGTGTTACAATGTTTTCGATGTGTTATAACGTCTTCGATGTGTGACGTGTTATTTTTTTGTATAAAATACATCTTTACTATGTCATACTCAGTTGTAAAGTTTTATTTACTTTTTTAAAAAATTATTTTTTTTAAAATAATAAAATTTAATTTAAAAAAAAACAACAACTAAGGTTTTCATCAACATCTAAACTAATTTGATCAATAGAACCTGTTAACTGTTCAATGAAGCGTGACACTGTTGTTAATGTAAAACACTAGTTGACCCAGCAATATTTCTCAGAAAGTTGTCTGTGATCTCCTTGCCGATTGAAGTTTTAATGTTTGCACTCATCTCAACACGCAGTCCACGTAAATCAAGTGACGCCTGCACCGGGTTACGTCTTAAACAATCTTTGACAATCAGCTTCTTTGTCTTAAACAATCTTTGACAATCAGCTTCTTTGTCTTAAACCATCTTTGACAATCAGCTTCTTTGTCTTAAAACAATCTTTGACAATCAGCTTCTTTGTCTTAAACAATCTTTGACAATCACCTTCTTTGTCTTCAGCACTATTGATTTTTTACCTCGGTCTCTTCAGGGTTATTTTTTAAAAGTTTAATTAACATCAAACTAAATGAACATCAAACTAAATGAACTCAAACTGGTTTAAAATTGTTATTCTTGACTGATTTAGAGCGATTTAGCAAAGTAGTTACATTATATAACTGACCAAAAAGACTGCAGACTTTACTTCCAGGCCCATTATTATTGTTTTGTCTAACATACCATCGATACATTACTCTCTACGTCTTGATAATCTATTCATAACCATTAACCTGTCCACCTGGAAGTAGAACCCGCGTCAATGCTTCGCAGGACGACTAATACAAAACTAAACAACAGACTTTGTCGCAGACGGATCAAGTGTAGAAGCAGGAGTATGTAAACTTGGTATCTACTTGGTATAATGTCGGTGGGGGATAAACTTATGAGCTCAAGTTTTAATAACAATTTCACCATCAATTTCCGATATAAATATCACCATCAAACTTTGTTGATTATGCTACTATTAAGTCCTTATAAATGTCTCACTAATAAGTAACACATTCCCACTGTAAGAATCTAATACCTCACTCGCTAACAAGTTATCAATTTATGTAACCTATCTCACCATCAATTTTTTAAAAATGATTTTTTTAAATGATTAATTCCAACACCGTCGATTCCAACTATTTATTGGAATGTCAGTGCCGATCCAACGTTCCATTTACACCAATCACAAAACAAAGACATTGGATTATGTGTTCAGTGATAAATGTGTCATGGATCATTCAGGACTCTGGCATTATGCTGTGCTGGGCATAAAGTGGCTTGTTAGTTTGGGTCATTGATCCACAAGGTTGGATCACTAATCCCCCAGGATTGCTGTAAGTTGACCCACAGATTTGGCTTCATTGTCCAAACGGAAATCCAAGCTCTGAGCGGTCATAATAGGCTAGAATAAGCTCTGAGCGGTCATAATAGGCTAGAATAAGCTCTGAGCGGTCATAATAGGCTAGAATAAGCTCTGAGCGGTCATAATAGGCTGGAATAAGCTCTGAGCGGTCGTAATAGGCTGGAATAATCTCTGAGACGTCGTAATGTTCTATAATGAAAGCCATGTCGATTTGATCCCACAAATTAGTTTGTGTTACCTTAAACTCGCGGAACAAAAGAATGTGGTCTGAATGATCACAACGGGGATCTAGATACAGAATTCAGGCTGGCTACAGAATAAATTGACTTAGGTTTTAAACATTCATATGTTTTTAAAGCTATAGTAGTTATGGTAGTAGAATACTTGCCTCCTCGTCAACAACATAGTCGCCCCCAACCCCTCTAATTGTTCCCATGAGGTCTAATGACAGTTTTTAAAAAAATAACAAGGAAATAACAGTGGCGTAGCTACGAATTGGTAGGAGTTTTGGGTCCCGGGGAGCTTAACATCTTTAGGGGCCCCTTATTCATTGCGGGAGCGTAATATTTAATGTAAAAATCAATTTTGGAAAACTAATTTTGGGACCCCCCCCCACTCAATAGAGAGGGCCCGGGGGAACTTTCGATGTTTGTCCCCGCCTTCCCTTACCATAGCTACACCACTGGGAAATAATAATAATAATTCGTAAACTGAGTAAATGTAGATTCTATTTATTTCTTCATGTTAAAGATTTTAAAAAGGATATTTAAAGATTCCTTTTTTTAAAAAAAAGAAAATTGTTAGGCTCGAAACATAATGTAGATATAGACCTCTATTATGCAAAAGCAAAAAATATAGAAACATGCACATTACACGTAATATTAATTTTAAAAAAGTATTTTTAAAATGGCAAATATTCAAAATTGCTTTAAAATTTGATCCTGACAACAATGTGTTTTAAAGCTGCACATTTTTTTTGGTTTTTACATAGTAAGATGTCGATGGCACCATTTCTTAATGTGGATTCACTCAACCAAAGCTTAATAACGAGGAATAAAATAGGATCTCAAAATAATGCATCGGTCTGTTTACCGGTGAAAAGAGCTTCTATAAATATAATTAATCACGTGAGACTGTTTCTCATGGGCGTAATAACCATGTGTGGCCGGTAATCATGGGCGTGTGTTTCTTAGAGATACACTAAGGGCGTGTTGGTATACTGTATGACGCAATTAATCCTCTGTTACCTCTACGTTGAGGCCATCATTTCAGGTATAATTAAAGTCATTTATTGTTCTCAAATGTCTATTGACAGCGTAATTTATTCCACATTGTCACATTATATTTTGTATATTAAAAAAAAACATTTTAACTATATCTGTTATGTTTAAATTGGAAATACATTAATATAATGTCAACATGAATAACACTCAAAAGAAATCATTGAAATACATTAATATAATGGCAACATGTGTAACACTCAAGAGAAGTCATTTAAATCAACTTATCCCAACCCATCAACTTCCAATCCCTCACACGCACACACACTCGGCACACGCACACACACTCGGCACACGCACACACACTCACACTATAGACCATAGAATTATTTTATTTTTTTGAGGTGGTGATATACATTTGTTTACAAGCAATAAATCAAAACCCTATGTGAGACTCTCTACCCCCAGACACGCTCTAAACACTTTCAATGTTTTGAACTCTCTGACGTTTGTAATGCAAGGGCCGATAATCTCAGTGTTTATAAACGTTCAGTTTCTCACATTTAAGAATTATTCCCTCCCCCTCCACACACACACACGCTTTTTTTCTATCCTGGGCTTGTGCAGCGAAGACAACCTGAACAAAAAACTTCTGGGGAATCGGAACAAAAAAAATATGAAGAAAATAGACATTGCGTGCACTTACACAAATATTTGTTAGGACGAACAAAAAACAAAACAAAACAACAACAAAAAAGAAGAAAACAACATGTTCTACGATGAAAGTGTTCACTTGATATACGCTAGTTATTTTAATGCAAAGGGATGGAACTCCTCACTTGCTGTGGATTCGGGGCAGACGGGTTTTTAGATGGACGAGTTTATAGATGGACTGGTTTATAGATGGACTGGTTTATAGATGGACTGGTTTATAGATGGACTGCTCTACTGGAGGCATTGCTCGCAAAGTAAAGGAACCTTAAACAGATCTAAGACTTTACTTTCCAGTAACTCGTAGTGTGTCTCTGGGTTATTTCTGAGGTATTTCTGGGTTGTTTCTGAGGTATTTCTGGGCTATTTCTGAGGTATTTCAGGGATATTTCTGAGGTATTTCAAATATATGGCAATGTCGACAAATAGTTAATGCGTTTCTTTTCATTATGAGTCTTGATATTAAATAAATAATTTGACCCCCTCTATTATGAATAGCAACATCTTCTCAGCTTTACACAAAGAACAACTGTTGTTTCCTTTCACCGAATTTTTGTTACATCGGAGAAGTTCACAGTCATCATTGAATAGGACTTGTGAGATAAAGTTAACAACTGTTAGAAAATCTTTGGGCAATGTTATGTGTGTGCACGTGTGTGTGTGTGTGTGTGTGTGTGTGAGAGAGAGAGAGAGAGAGAGAGAGGGAGAGAGAGAGAGAAATTGGAGGGTAGCTCTTACCCAACTTGTCTTTGGCAGGGAGGTGGGTAGGGAGGTGGGTAGAGATGCCGCCCAGGGAACAGATGGAAGCAGTTTTAATTAAACGCCTCGTTTACTCCAGGAACCAGCGCGGTGTGTCATTGTGTTCGGTTTTGCTTTTTTTACTAACACATACCCCGAGCATACATTTACACACACCCCGAGCATACATTTACCCACACACCCCGAGCATACATTTAAACACACACCCCGAGCATACATTTACCCACACACACCGAGCATACATTTAAACACACACCCCGAGCATAAATTTACCCACACACCCCGAGCATACATTTAAACACACCCCGAGCATACATTTAAACACACCCCGAGCATACATTTACACACATACCCCGAGCATACATTTACAGACACCCCGAGCATACATTTACCCACACACCCCGAGCATACATTTACCCACACACACCGAGCATACATTTAAACACACACCCCGAGCATAAATTTACCCACACACCCCGAGCATACATTTACACACACACCCCGAGCATACATTTACACACACACACCCCGAGCATACATTTACACACATACCCCGAGCATACATTTACACACACCCCGAGCATACATTTACACACACCCGAGCATACATTGACACACACCCCGTACTTACATTTACACATACATTTGCCAGACATGTTATAGATATTGTCGCGCCAGTCTTTTTTTTAGGAGAAAACAAAGAATTAAAAAACTTGGTATTGTTTACTTTTAGTTAGACTACTACATTCGCGAAAAAACAACTAGGTTATTGCAAATTCAATTTCCTGCTCATATTAATTAATTAATTAATCAATTGTTTTTAGTTTTTTTATTTTCATTTTGTGGCTGCTAGACAAAAACAATAATATTTTTTTGGATTGCCCATAGAATTAGCATTACATTCACTATATTTCCACCACTTTATTAAACTCGTTCAGTCTGCATGTTTGTCACGAATCGTGCGAGGTAAATAAACCAACGCACCAAATAGCAACAGAACTGAAATCTGCCATAGATGCCAACTTCTGATGTTAAAAGATGTTGCCAAAAGTTACAGTTAAATTTTTTAAAAATATTCTTGCCGGAGAAATGTTTTTTTTTTTTTTTTTTTTTTTTTTACTAAATCATCTTTGCTTGTTGTAAGGACTTACCTGTTACCTTTTGGTTGAACCCATAATCTATGGCGGATTAAGGGGGGGGGGAGCTGAACGGGCTATAGCCAGGCGCGCCCGACGGCTTTGGGGCCTCAAACTTTTTATATTTTATAATAAAAGTGTACACATGTTTAAACGAACCCTTGAAAATATAATAAATTAATAAATCTTATCTAATTAACTGTTCGCTATTCAGACCTGATAGTCTTAATAATCGAAAAACTTGATTTGATTGGATCTCTAAGAGAATATATAGAATATGGTATATATTTTTTAGGGCTGCGGAAATTATCGATTAATTTCTCGATTAATCGGTACAAATTTTTATCGATTAAAATTATTTTAATCGATAAAATAGCGATTAAATTGAAGAGGTTCATTTAAATAATTTTTTTCGATTTATTATTAATAAATGATTAATTATTAATAATTAATAATAATTTGCTTTTTTAATTTTCAAACTTCTCTATTTAAAAAAGGGATCTTCTAAGTGTAAACTTTAAAATAAGCTCTTATATTTAAATTTTAAAAATGTAAATTGCCCGTTTTTGTTACTTCCCTTGAAATTTTCACTTTAATGACGTCATACATCTTATTTTAAGCTTAATCAAAATTATCGATTAATTATTCGGTAATTTTTCAAAAGTTAACGATTAAATTTAAATTAATCGATAACAGCCCTAATATTTTTTAAACTTCATGAATTTGATAAGCATTGCTGGCCATGTGGAAGAGTATAGGCTTGTGATATCGGGATCGATTTCCAATGGCGGAATATTTTATTTACTTTTTTTCTTTTCACACTCAATTTTAAAATACCGGCGAATACGTCAAACAGTTATTTCTTCGCGTTCGTTTTATTTTCATGATTAATATTTAGTTACAGTCTTATATTAGCCGCTAGCAATTATTTTTATTTAAAGTGACGCTGGCTGGACAGGGCACCGGTTTCATTGCAGACAGGGGCCACCGCGCAGTCTTAATCCGCCCCTGCCCACAATTGAACCTCAGCCGACCTGGGCAAATAGTTTTTGTTAATGGTATAATGCCCAACCAACTCTCCCCTCACAGAGTGCCAGCCACGATGTGTGTGAGCTGAAACATACAGACCTGTAAGATATTTAATTTTGTTTTACATTTATTTTAACTATATCTGGAAGTTGGTCCAATAAGTAAAGGAATTATATATAAATGTGAAGGGATGCGGTAATTTTTTTTTTAAATGGGGGGGGGGGGAGTTTTTTTTAAAAAAAGTTATATAGTTTGATTAGTTCTAATTTTTTCAATTTCATTCCGTCATTTGTTTTCTAAGGATTTGATTACGTAATTTATTTTCTAATGATTTCATTTTGTCATTTATTTTCTAATAATTTCATTACGTCATTTCTTTTCTAATTATTTCATTACGTCATTTCTTTTCTGATGATTTCATTGCATCATTTCTTTTCTAATAATTTCATTACGTAATTTCTTTTCTAATGATTTTATTACGTCATATCTTTTCTAATGATTTGATTACGTCATTTCTTTTCTAATAATTTCATTACGTCATTTCTTTTCTAATAATTTCATTACGTCATTTCTTTTCTAATAATTGCATTACGTCATTTCTTTTCGAATAATTTCATTAAGTCATTTTTTTCTAATGATTTCATTACGTCTTTCCTTTTTTATGATTTCATGACATTATTTCTTCCTAATGATTTCATGACATTATTTCTTCCTAATGATTTCATGACGTCATTCTAATGATTTCATTATATCATTTCTTTTCTAATGATTTGATTACGTCATTTCTTTACTAATGATTTTTAATTACTAAATGGTTCAGTTTTTGTCTGTATTTAAGGAATGGTTCAGTTTTTGTCTGCATTTAAGGAATGGCTCGGTTGTGTCTGTATTTAAGGAATGGTTCAGTTTTTGTCTGTATTTAAGGAATGGCTCGGTTGTGTCTGTATTTAAGGAATGGTTCAGTTTTTGTCTGTATTTAAGGAATGGTTCAGTTTTTGTCTTTATTTAAGGAATGGTTCAGTTTTTGTCTGTATTTAAGGAATGGTTCAGTTTTTGTCTGTATTTAAGGAATGGTTCAGTTTTTGTCTGTATTTAAGGAATGGTTCAGTTTTTTGTCTGTATTTAAGGAATGGTTCAGTTTTTGTCTGTATTTAAGGAATGGTTCAGTTTTTGTCTGCATTTAAGGAATGGTTCAGTTTTTGTCTGTATTTAAGGAATGGTTCAGTTTTTGTCTGTATTTATGGAATGGCTCGGTTGTGTCTGTATTTAAGGAATGGTTCAGTTTTTTGTCTGTATTTAAGGAATGGTTCAGTTTTTGTCTGTATTTAAGGAATGG
>MUZC01000364.1:72927-89915 GCA_002072015.1 Radix auricularia | reverse complement strand
TATTTGGTGAGACCCTCTATTTGGTGAGTCCCTCTATTTGGTGAGACCCTCTATTTGGTGATACACTTTATTTGGTGATACACTCTATTTGGTGATACCCTCTATTTGGTGAGACCCTCTATATGGTGATACACTCTATTTGGTGATACACTCTATTTGGTGATACCTTCTATTTGGTGAGACCCTCTATTTGGTGAGACCCTCTATTTGGTAAGACCCTCTATTTGGTGATACATTCTATTTAGTGAGACCCTCTATCTGGTGACACCCCGTTTCTACTGTAATCCTGTGCCGTTCCTTCTATTTTGTGTTGTAATTTGGTTATCTTTGAAAATTAATTTTTAAAATTTTATAGTGCAATGAGATGGGGTGGGGGGAGGAAGTCCAGTTGAATCTCAACACCTGGATGTTGAAGTACGACCTTCCTGGTCTTATCATGCCTCGTGTCATAGAGGCGGTTATAAAAATGTCAGCAAATGTCTTTGGTTGGTCTGATCTTTGGATGTGTGTCTTGATCGTGCAGCTCCATGTACGGACAAGTAGATACAAACATTAAACAGTTACATGCACTTGGTCCTCTACATACTAACAACAACTGGGCAACCTGCAATCACACATAGAAAATGCCATATACTATACGGCATATATCATATAGGACAGAGGAATGCAACCGCACAGGAACTCATTTCTCATAAGGTTTCATCCAGCTAAGGTCAAGGTCATTTAAAGCGGTGGATGAGACGTGGAAAAGGCCCATAACTTTCTTTCTTTTCACAGCCAGCTTTCAAATTGGTGCCCATCTCCGTAAGGAGTCGATTATATGACCGGCATTACGTCTGACATGGTATTCATTACAGTGGTCAGTTTATGGTCAACCGAATCGGCTGACCAAGCGCGGAGCACGCTGCTAGTTCCGCCCAGGGCTAGTCAGATGTTATGCCATTTATTGAATTTACCGTCGCTTTCTATGGAAGCAAATTAATGTATGTGTATATGTGACAGATATGGGAGGCTGAAATTAGATATAAATGAAAAAGGAAAATACTTCCTTGATAAATATGTCAAATAAAACCAAGATAGACGTTACAATTTAACATTATATTAGGGAATGTTGGCATAGATATATCGTTGTTGTAGATTGAAATCTGGCCGGAGCCGGATTCGGCCGGATTTATGAAATAAATGCTGACCGGAGCCCAATCCGGAGCCGGATTTGTAAAAATAGCCGGATTAAGGCTTTGCCGGAGTCGGAGCCAAAGTCCGGTACATTCCTGTATATGGTGATGGTAATTCATTACGTCATAAGGTGACCAGGTCAACAATACATTTCATGAGGTTATTTGGTGATCGACCTCACGCCCACTGTATCGAAGGAGCGTCTGTAACAGATAGGTAACACAACGTATTATTATTACAAAAACCAAAATGTTCACACTCGCGGCGAATATTAAGTGTTGAAAGGCATAGCAGGTTCTACCTGATAAGATATCGTAGCTTATATCCACTGTAATGTATTTAAATGTTATAGTTTGGATATAAACGTTTTACATTGAATGCATTGACAATTATGAGGGTAGAACTATTTTTAGGGGAAGCGCTGTAAGCCCAGCTGCTTGCTGCGGTACTGCGCTTTAAGAAATCATTAAATTGTTATTATTATAAGACACATGAATAAATAACGAATCATGGCATGAAATTATAGATAAATGTCCTGAACATAGATCACTGTCCTGAACATAGATCACGTGAACATAGATCGATGTCCTGAACATAGATCACGTGAACATAGATCAATGTCCTGAACATAGATCACTGTCCTGAACATAGATCACGTGAACATAGCTCGATGTCCTGAACATAGATCACGTGAACATAGATCAATGTCCTGAACATAAATCACGTGAACATAGATCAATGTCCTGAACATAGATCACGTAAACATAGATCGATGTCCTGAACATAGATCACGTGAACATAGATCAATGTCCTGAACATAGATCAATGTCCTGAACATAGATAACGTGAACATAGATCAATGTCCTGAACATAGATCACGTGAACATAGATCAATGTCCTGAACATAGATCACGTGAACATAGATCGATGTCCTGAACATAGATCACATGAACATAGATCAATGTCCTGAACATATATCAATGTCCTGAACATAGATCACGTGAACATAGATCAATGTCCTGAACATAGATCACGTGAACATAGATCAATGTCCTGAATATAGATCACTGTCCTGAACATAGATCACATGAACATAGATCGATGTCCTTAACATAAATCAATGTCCTGAACATAGATCAATGTCTTGAACATAGATCACGTGAGCACACGAAGTTTAAGTTATGAAAACTGTTTGTTTATTTGTTTGTTTTATTAGTATATTTTTGTTTGGGGGGGATAGTTGAGTGATCCCACATGACGTGGTCTGTTACATAACTCTTGAGCTGACATCTGCTGTGATATTTTAGTAACGGGCACTCTCTGACTCTTCGGTATGTATGACAGACTCTCTCTCTCTCTCTCCCTCCCTCCCTCTCTCTCTCTCTCTCTCTCTCTCTCTCTCTCTCTCTCTCTCTTGGGTAATTCTCTTTGTTGTTTCCTTCCAGTCCCTCCTCCCCCAAGCACCCCTCCCTCACTCCCCAAAGAATCACTGAAGGAGGGTCTCGTCAATCTTCCTCCTCTCCAACACTCCTACCCCGCTCATCAAGAACTCACTCGGTCCACACAGCCCTGTTCCGACAATGACATCTAATCTTACCCATCTATCATAGGAGCCGCGATACAAGGGGGACTACTGACGCCGTCAAGCCCTCGGGAGTGAGTGGACTCCCCTTTGCCTTGCCCAGTTTTATTTTCCTTTCCGTCTTTGTTCATAATCCCTTAATCTCCCTTGCCTCTCAAACTAAATTTCAAGCGCTCTCACTTAATCTTTTGTAATCTTCCATATCTATCAAGCCATTGAAAATTTCAAAACACAATGGCGTGATCTATCTTCTCTAGAAATTGAGCTCTGTCCTCAAAAGCCAAATCACAAAAAAGATTATGAATCATGAAATATCCACCGAAAGAATTAACATGATTTTTTTGTTAAGATGGCAAAGTGAACCCTATCAATTGGAATTAACGTTTATTTCAACTCGATTAAACTATTTAGAAAAATAATTTCCGAGGTTAAAAATAATAATAGTCATGTATTTCACAGAGAAAACTTTCCCAACAAAAGTTATAAATATATTATTTACTACCTGTGCTTGAGTTCGAGAACAACTGTGGGACGTGGTGGTCGAGAGGTAGCGCTCTCGACTGTCATACCGATGGTCACGGGTTCGAATCCACACGAAGGTGAGGATTTGTTCTCGCGGCCTGAGGAGTCCCCGAGTCACCCAGCTCCGAATGGGTACCTAACTAGACAATAGTTAGGCGGCTGGGGTAATGCGTGGAACCCCTATAGCCGTGGCCTGTGACCGCTGCATCACTTGCCAACAGATCATCTCTCATGGTCTGTGGACGCAATTATCTTCTGCATAGAAGGAGCGTCTGTATATCTAAGAGAAGATTCTGTATGATATGTATGTCTACAGGGCTATTATTATTGTGAAACTCTTAAACTATTTAAAAAATTGTTAATTTCAGCTGAAATAAACTTTTTTAAAAAAAATACTAACAAAAATAAACATATAAACAAAGAAAATAAACAAGATGGAAAGTTAGAATCATTAGTGAGCTTGAAACAGATTTTTTAAGGTGCATTTAATAGCTGGCAAACGTCAATATGAACCCATTAGCCAATCAAATTAAGCTCTTTGTTAAGTTTATGAGAACAATGCATCCCCACTGTCAAACACGGTGCTCCCACTCATAATGTTATAAAACTTTTTAAAGTCTATATATTCTACTACCCACAAATTCCCAAACCACAATAGCCAATCACAAAGTCCCCAAACCACAATAGCCAATCACAAAGTCCCAAACCGCAATAGCCAATCACAAAGTCCCCAAACCACAATAGCCAATCACAAAGTCCCCAAACCACCATAGCCAATCACAAAGTCCCAAACGACAATAGCCAATCACAAAGTCCCCAAACAACAATAGCCAATCACAAAGTCCCCAAACCACAATAGCCAATCACAAAGTCCCAAGCCACAATAGCCAATCACAAAGTCCCCAAACCACAATAGCCAATCACAAAGTCCCCAAACCACAATAGCCAATCACAAAGCCCCAAACCACAATAGCCAATCACAAAGTCCCAAACCGCAATAGCCAATCACAAAGTCCCGAGACAACAATAGCCAATCACAATACTCACACGAATACATGATTTCTATTTAAAAATGTATCCCTCCAGGAGTCTTTTTCTTCTTTTTTTTAAAACTCCCAACCCCCACCCTTCCCCGATTTGTTATTAAAGATTCCCCATCTGGCTCCTCTCAAACTACTCTTCAGTCTTTCACTAGTACCCCAACCCCACCCGATTGACAAAGTCAATTTGAAGATGTCCTCTCCAACCCCCGNGCCGCCTATGATTAGGGAGCCATGATCTGCTTATTTTTATTTCAATGTTCCGGAGAGGTAAGTCTTTCACAGCGGGCGGGTATGTGGGGGGAGCTGACACGGAAAGATGTTTAAGCTGGTTTGGGTGGGGGGGAGGATCATGGCAATTGAGATTTGGGGAGATGAAGTGCCGAGAAGGACACATTGTAACCAGAGGGGACACGGATTCCTAGCATGGGATCCACTTAGGGATGTGATAAAGTAGTGTGGGCTAATTTAGTTTCAGAGCGTAGCAACAACGTTTTAAAATGCAATGATCATCTTTATAGGGGAAATTTATTCTAGGATAGAGGTTTAAGTAACATTAAAAGATTTCATAGTTTAAGGTAATTTTAAAAGAGTTTATTCAATAAAATGGTGATGGTAAATTGTGGCGTGAGTGCAAGTCTAAAATGTTGCGCAGTTTTAGAATCTTTGACGCAAACACGTGAGGATTTCTCTCGGTTTGGTTTCGTATACTTTTAACAGTGAATTATCGCCCAGCATTGCGTGTTTGACACAGTTGGCTGCTCAGTCCGTTTTTACAGATACAAACAGTTGGAGTGGAGGATTATCAACCAGGGCATCAGGGACTTACGGGAAATGTTGTACAGGTACCAGGAACTTAAGGGAAGTGTTGTACAGGGAATTAGGGAAATGTTGTACAGGTACCAGGAACTTAAGGGAATTGTTGTACAGGGACTTAGGGAAATGTTGTACAGGTACCAGGAACTTAAGGGAATTGTTGTACAGGGACTTAGGGAAATGATGTACAGGTACCAGGGACTTAGGGAAATGTTGTACTGCGTCAGGGACTTAGGGAAATGTTGTATAGGAGTCAGGGACTTAGGGAGATATTATACAAGTACCAGGGACTTAGGGAAATGTTGTACAGGCTTTAGGGACTTAGGAAATGTATAGGCATCAGAAACTTAGGGCTTAGGGAAATGTTTTACAGGCATTAGGGTCTTAGGGAAATGTTGTACAGGCATCAGGGACTTAAGGGCTTAGGGAAATGTTGTACAGGCATCAGGGACTTAAAGGCTTCGGGAAATGTTGTACAGGCATCAGGGACTTAAGGGTTTAGGGAAATGTTGTACCGCTGAGTAGCAAATTGGGGGGGGGAGGTTAATAAGAAGCCTTTGGCAATGAAACAATGGTGTCACGGGGATGTGAGGCTGTGTCTTATAGAATTCTTTCCTATAGAGTACTAGATGTGTCTTATAGAAGTCCTAGTAGCGTCCTAGTTCGTTGATAAAATATTACCGGGCCGCCAAAGAAACGTTAAATAATTTACATTTAATTTACAGTTGTGTATTTTCCTCGGGATTATGCACCTCTTCATAGACAGCGGGACGCGGTAAAGATATCAAACTTTGACCAGTCCGCTGCGATAAAAAAAAGTTTGGGACCACTGCCCTAGAGAGTTTACCATTAGTTGTTTCAAATGTATTTTCACTTCTAAGAGATCAAAAAAGTATTTTTAACAAGGGAATAAAGATGGCGTAACATATTGACGGCATATGTCATAACACATATTTGGCATAATATGTTTTCAAATATAGATAGCATTTGACATAAGACATAAATGGCATATGTTATAGTCATAACATAAATTTGGGATATGTCGTAACATATTATGGAACAGGGCGTCAGAGAATTTCAAATACAAATTAAACACGAAAAGGAAAAAAAAAGTGTATCATAATAAATACCATTTCATTATTTTGTTTCGTTAACAAACGCCAGACATGATTTGTTAAAACCTTAGTTCCTGTTTTGTAATGTGCGTGAGCTTGAAGTGCCAAACGTCAAATCTGTAAGCACTGCTGAAAGTAAATTAACCAAGATGACGTCATCACAATATAAC
The DNA here is from genome assembly GCA_002072015.1 of Radix auricularia. Classification (NCBI taxonomy): domain Eukaryota; kingdom Metazoa; phylum Mollusca; class Gastropoda; family Lymnaeidae; genus Radix; species Radix auricularia. The sequence continues at coordinate 83,494 of MUZC01000364.1, read as the reverse complement.
CGAGTAGTTCGCGCCTAGAAGATGTTGGGCGTTGAAATGACTGCTCAATAAACCTGGTGACTACAACTTTCTTATAATTATTGAGATCGCTAATGTTTACAAGTATGGCTGCAGCAACTCGTTTATTTCTCATTAGCTCAAGTTAAATCTGTCTTCATTGGATGCTAATATACTGGGATGTCTTGTGGTTCTAATATTAATTCCTACACACATGTAGGACAATTGTTTTACATCAGACGTTTTAGTGTCGAGTTGTCAAAGTGATTAATGTAACAATATACCATACATAACTCGTAGATTGGTCTCCGCTATTCTTGTTTCTGTGAAATAAAGTTAGTCTAGAGATTTCAAGCCTTCATAGTTGCATCCATCTCAATGGCACATCATCAAATTACCTTTCTCTGAGGGCCACAAGTATAATCAAATTACCTTTCTCTGAGGTCCACAAGTATCATCAAATTACCTTTCTCTGAGGGCCACAAGTATCATCAAATTACCTTTCTCCGAGGGCCACAAGTATCATCAAATTACCTTTCTCTGAGGTCCACAAGTATCATCAAATTACCTTTCTCTGAGGTCCACAAGTATCATCAAATTACCTTTCTCTGTGTTGGTAACAAGTATCATCAAATTACCTTTCTCTGAGGGCCACAAGTATCATCAAATTACCTTTCTCTGAGGGCCACAAGTATCATCAAATTACCTTTCTTTGAGGGTCATAAGTATCATCAAATTACCTTTCTCTGAGGGCCACAAGTATCATCAAATTACCTTTCTCTGTGTTGGTAACATGTAACATCAAATTACCTTTCTCTGAGGTCCACAAGTATCATCAAATTACCTTTCTCTGTGTTGGTAACAAGTAACATCAAATTACCTTTCTCTGAGGTCCACAAGTATCATCAAATTACCTTTCTCTGAGACCCACAAGTATCACAAATTACCTTTCTCTGAGGTCCACAAGTATCATCAAATTACCTTTCTCTGAGACCCACAAGTATCATCAAATTACCTTTCTCTGAGACCCACAAGTATCATCAAATTACCTTTCTCTGAGGACCACAAGTATCATCAAATTACCTTTCTCTGAGGTCCACAAGTATCATCAAATTACCTTTCTTCGTCACTGACGCGTTACTCTGTCATCCCCTCCCTCCCCCTGGGACCCGAAACATGCAAAGAACATTTACACAACTCTTTCGGACACTATTCTTCGATTTGTAATTTCCGCCCCGGCCCTTTGTCCGCCTCTTTAAAATGATGAATGGTCGCCCCTTTTTGTGACATATTCCAGACAACAGCAACTTCCGGGTCGTGGTAGAAAACTGGCGGCAATTTGTCTGAATATCGTTGGCGTGACAGACAGGAGAAAATCTAGGGCACAGCCTTGCCAGGGGACCTTGCTGTATAATTCGGGGGCAGAAATTGATAGCGTTATGCAAGGGTATGCAAATGTGCTTCGATCTGAAGAGGTTTAATTGGTCATTTCATTGCATTAAAGACATCTCAGGCGTACGCCTGGCGTAGGCGGATGTGTGTTGGCAAGATGGGTTTATTTTATCCCAGCTTTTTGAGAATGATGGATTTGAATGGGCGAAAACAACAACAACGTAAAAATGTATTAAAAAGTAATGAAGCCACTAATATATGAGTTAAATGGCTTGATCATGGCTTAGAAAATACGAGTAATTCACAAGTTGACAAACTTTGTCAAATATGATGTTTCACTGACAGTTATGATTTTATCAAGGACGAACGATGTTGATATTTTGTAGTCATTTTGCCTTGTTGATTCCATCAAAGGTGGCATGTATTTGCTACCATCACCGATTATATCCAGGTTTGGCTAACATTATATCCAGGGTTGGCTAACACTATATCCAGGGTTGGATATCATTAAGAGGTTTCAAGGAATAAAATGTTGAGCTGTATGAGAATTTTTAAAAAAAAAACAGAAGAAGAAGGAAAAGAATTAAAAATACAAGTGTGACGTGAGGGCTTCTTCATCTCCACATGGACAGAATTTAACACAGCCCCCACCCCTCACAATTTAACACTGCCCCACCCCTCAAAATTTAACACTGCCCCACCCCTCAAAATTTAGCACTACCGTACCCCTCAAAATGTAATATAAAAATAATAATCAATCACAAGTTATTGTTTAACCAAAGTTCCACGTTGAAAGTCCCTCTTTCTCCTGTCTCAGTGTTAAACTGACAAAATAACTTGTTTGTCGTGTTTAATGTTGTCCAACACAATCATTACACAGCTTTTAAATAAACGCCGTGTCTCTCTTACAAAGGTACAAAGGCGGAAAGTTGATTCAATGCTGTCAGCTAATGGAGGTCTAATTGTTTTAAATAGCTTTCTGTCTCCGGTTATTTGAAAACACCGCAAATCAGTTTTTGCTATAATTGTGGCTTGTGTATTAAATGCATATTTCGACACCATAAATCTTTTTTGCTCTAATTGTGGCCTGTGTGTTAAATGCATATTTTAACAGTTTTTTTTTTTTAAATAAAAAATTTCAGTGGCCAAGTGAAACTCTTGACATGTCAAATAATCAATGTCATGTGCGCTGTTGAGTTTTAATTTATGTGTATTGCATTGTGTTTTCTGTGCACTGTATTCTGTTTTCTGTGTATTGTATTCTGTTTTCTGTGTATTGTATTCTGTTTTCTGTGTATTGTATTCTGTTTTCTGTGTTTTGTATTCTGTTTTCTGTGTATTGTATTCTGTTTTCTGTGTATTGTATTCTGTTTTCTGCTTAATGTATTCTGTTTTCTGCGTATTGTATTCTGTTTTCTGTGTATTGTATTATGTTTTCTGTGTAACGTTATTCTTATCTGATGTTTCTAATGACATTAATTGCAAGTGTAGATTTTGTCTCGACGGGTTTTCTATAGCATGTGGATATGTCGCATTGACCAACAAACGACTGGAAACAAGGCGGAAAGCTTGAAGTGGGTAAAAGATATTTGACATGCGATAATTAGATTAATCTCTGGGAGGTGAAATAACTGGACAAGAAATCTTTGGAATCCTAGTAGACTTAATACAGGAAGAAGAAGAAAAAAAACGGTCAGCAAGGGGAGTTAATTGACTTATCCTGTTATTAGTAATTCTATCATGGTGGTATCATGATCCTTGTAATGATCCCCGTGTCCGACCACGTGCCCGGGGCACTCGCTTGTCAAACCTTGACCAGGCCGACGTGTCATTTCTCATTATCAGAAGACCTCACCCCCCCCCCCCCGAACCATCCTTTTGTTTTTCCAGGGACATTAATCGCCTGACAGTTGATTACAGCAGACATCAAATTATCCACCGTACAGTTTGAGGTTCTCGCATCTTGGCCTACACACAGATTGCTACCATTATAATGTAGTGATTTCAACTTGACTTCTACTGATAGATGCATTAGTTTCTGCAACAAACTTAACTTTTTTTTTTCTCCCTTCAACAACTGAACGAAAATTACATTTGAAAACTTCCTGAGAAAAGCGGGGTAGGCAGAGATTCAACAAATGGGGGTTGGGCCAACGATTGAAATATCTAATTTCACGGCAATTTATCTTCCCAGAGCCTGAAAATGTCATCCCGACGCATAGTCACTGACGCATCAGGAGGCATGCACTCTGCGCCCGTCTCCGTGGACCTTGCAACATCGGGGGCCCTGAATGCGCAGCAGACGATTGGAATTTTCGCCTCGAAAGAGGTCTCCCCTTGGGGATTGTCGTTCTTGGCGATGTAAGGAAAAATGATGCACTCCCAATGTGCGCATGTTCATTGGGAGAAAATGACGCGTAAATAATTGTCATAGCGATGTAAGGTCGACAGATGCGTGCTACAAAGGTGCCATTTCAATGCGGGGCAGTATTTGGGGCAAATAGGTGAACATCTGGCGCGCAGCAAATTTCAAGTCAGTTTCCCACCGTCCTTTATCCCAGTTATGTAAGCCTCTCAACACCAATCTAAACCACCGGCTCCTTTACTCGGTGTGGAAAAAAAACACTTGATCTCGTCAATAATTTTTGGTCATTCCGGGTATCTATATAGAAACACAGATCACAGTCCTTCTGGGGTCGTTAAAAATAGAGCTATATTATTTGATTCATTACTGGTGGAAATTCAAAACTGAAAATAAATAACACCATTAGTTAAATCACTAAACATAGAAACTTTAAGGGATAGAATAAAAGAAAAAAGATTTAAGTAATAATAATACATAAGACATCAAATTCTAAACCGCTTCAATAATCTGACACAAATTCTCGGATATGTAGATACGGATATAAACTTCTTTTGCTCCACATGTATGAAAAAACTAATAAAATCCTACACTCTTCACGTCTGCCATTCGAACTATGAAATCAAACCCACAGACAACTTTCAAAACTCTAAGAAAATGCAAGACTATACTCAAACCACGGACAAGGTTAGGACGCATTAACTTTCTGTATGAGAAAGGTAGTCTGTGACATGTAAGACAGTATAATACATGGACAATGTTTTTGAACCCCATTGCTATAAACCTCATCACTTTGTAGAGCAGCCGAAATGTCACGTGGGTCTATTATGAGTAAATTTGACAATATGTCTGTCAGATCTGATATCTCAACAACAAACTAGACCTGAACTTATTTGATTCAAACATCAACATCCGATACTGTGATTGTTTTTAAGTTGTTAAATATTACAGCTTTGAACACACTATGATGTTCTCCTACAGCTATGAACACACTATGATGTTCTCCTACAGCTATGAACACACTATGATGTTCTCCTCAAAATATTTCTAGACCTAAATAAGCTCGTTTTTGATTGGCTAGGAAGTTTGTTTAAATAGGAAAATATGAAATAAACCGAGTCAACCAAAAGTCTGTCAAGTCTATGATCTCACACCGTCGTTTATATTACAGTACCCACTTAACTTTATAGATTGTCATATCAGACTCATTGTACAGCACCCACTTAACTTTATAGTTTGTCATATCAGACTCATAGTACAGTACCCACTTAACTTTATAGATTGTCATAACAGACTCATTGTACAGTACCCACTTAACTTTATAGATTGTCATAACAGACTCATCATAGTATAGTACCCACTTAACTTTATAGATTGTCATATCAGACTCATAGTACAGCACCCACTTAACTTTATAGTTTGTCATATCAGACTCATAGTACAGCACCCACTTAACTTTATAGATTGTCATATCAGACTCATCATAGTAGAGCACCCACTTAACTTTATAGATTGTCATATCAGACTCATAGTACAGTACCCACTTAACTTAATAGATTGTCATATCAGACTCATAGTACAGCACCCACTTAACTTTATAGATTGTCATATCAGACTCATAGTACAGCACCCACTTAACTTTATAGATTGTCATATCAGACTCATCATAGTACAGCACCCACTTAACTTTATAGATTGTCATATCAGACTCATCATAGTACAGTACCCACTTAACTTTATAGATTGTCATATCAGACTCATCATAGTACAGTACCCACTTAACTTTACAGATTGTCATATTAGACTCATCATAGTACAGTACCCACTTAACTTTATAGATTGTCATATCAGACTCATCATTGTACAGTACCCACTTAACTTTACAGATTGTCATATAAGACTCATCATAGTACAGTACCCACTTAACTTTATAGTTTGTCCTATCAGACTCATAGTACAGTACCCACTAAACTTTATAGATTATCATATCAGACTCATGATATTCAGATTGGGTTGGCTTTATCAAGGACTCCGAATGATGATAACACAACACAACACAACGCAGTGCTTCACCAAATTTAATGACGATTTATGTCTTTTCGGTAAAATCAAGAGAGTGGACATTCCTAGGGGGAGGGGGGAGGAGGCTAGCCACGATTACCCCCCCCACCCCCACCCCCCACAAACCCTCTTGGTATACCACACTTCAGAGGACGGCGATGAAAAACATCAAACTTGAGGCGATGCCGAGCTCGCGGGTATGTTGAGAATGTCTTTGAAATATTAGATGACGATATACGTATAAAACCTTCACCTGAACGGCACGACCCGAGACTCGCCCCCTGCCCGGCAATTAACCGAGGATTGCACGAGGGGACTAACTCATCATGTCACAGCATGGACGTAAACACATCTTTCTCTCATTCTTTCTGCTCAGATATTTCTCCGTGCTATTTCATTTTCTTACCTTCATACCATGCCGCGTCTTCAATTTTTAGGACGGGAAATTTACCTCTAACCTCTTTTACCTCTGACCTCTTTTACCTCTGACATCTTTTACCTCTGACATCTTTTACCTCTAACCTCTTTTACCTCTGACATCTTTTACCTCTGACCTCTTTTACCTCTGACCTCTTTTACCTCTGACATCTTTTACCTCTGACATCTTTTACCTCTGACCTCTTTCTCTCTCAGACTCAGTACTTTCAGTTTGTATCAGTTTTTCTCTCTCTCCCTCTTTCCATCCCATTTTCTCTCCTCTCTCTCTCCTTCTCCCTCTTTCCATCACACCCCTTTTCTTCCTCTCTCTCTCTCCTTTTTTATCTCTTTCTCTCTCTCTCTCTTTCTCTCTCTCCCTCTTTCCACCCCACTCTACCTCTCCTCTCTCTCTCCTTCTTCCTCTTTCCATCAAACCCCTTTTCTTCCTCTCTCTCCCTCTTACCCTCTCTTTCTCTCTCTTTCTCTCTCTCCCTCTTTCCACCCCACTCTCTCTCTCCTCTCTCTCTGCTTCTTCCTCTTTCCATCACACTTCTTTTCTCTCTCTCTCTCTCTCTCTCTCTCTCTCATTCATTCACTCTTTATAACTGCCAAAGACTCTTCTCTTCCTCTTCCATATATTTCTCACCCTTGCAGACAACGCTCATCACATAACGTCCCCTTTTTATCAGTTGTCTCCTCTAATTATTAAAGTTTATCGGTCCAACCTGTTTCTACATGTCGAAACTTTTCTCTCCCTTCCTCCCCCCCCTGTCTCTTCCTCCCAAGTTGTCTCCATCCATTCAGTAGACGTACAATTTATGTCTTTGTTTATTAAGCTCGATCCCTCTGGGACCTGAACATGATTTACTTAAAGAAAATGTTCATCATTAAAATGTCATACGTCATTGTGACATAAGAATTCAATTTTGAGCAAAAGAACGTAAATTTGAACTAAAAATAAACGTTAATTATGGTCACCTGATAATAATATTTGTGTATACATAATTTATATAGCTATGAAATGATTATTCATGGGGTTTTTTTTTTCATTCCTATTTTGTCTATTGAAATAACACTTTATTTTATTGTTAAGCAAAATGCATCTTGTATTTTTTTTTTAGTCTAAGTACTGGCATAAATTACTTGTAGTTGTACTGCATAACATTTCCTTGAGATATCAGATCTTTATATTCTGTGTTTGATTTCTATATTAAAACATGCATCTGTCTCTGGTGATGCCACCAATATAAAAACCCGTCATAGGTGATGCCATAAAATGGAGGCCTGGACAGACGGGGCGAAACCTGAGCTCTGCTGTATTTGTGTCCTCATCACTCAGTCAGTCTATCGCTGGTTTTGTCTCCAGCTTTTCTTTTTTCCGACCCCGATAAGTAGCCAGCTACCCGTTGCCCCACCCCCCCCCAACCACACGGCTGTGGGAGTCAACCCGTTGCCTCACACCCCCCCCCACACCGCTGTGGGAGTACACGCCTGCCAGGTGGAACTCTTCTGGTTCATCCCTAAGTCATGCCGCCCCAGGCAGGATTCCTGACACTCATACTGTCTCACATCGTCCATATCTTTCATTGTTTAGTTACACAACTTTACTTCTAGACATGTGTTCACTATAGGGCTTGTCATTTCTTAAACCGGAAAACGTCGTAATTCATTGTGTAATGTTCTATTTTTAGACTTCATTTTATCGGAACAATGATTTTAAGCATAAATACAGAAGAATCAATAAGTTCTCAAAATTGTTAAGATAGTAAAATTACGAAATTATTTTTTCTTGTTCAAGTCCAATAAGCTGTCTTAAATTATCGGCGAATTTTAAAAAACAGCTGATAAGACACTTCCTTCTCACTAAACTTAATTTATATAGGACCCACGGCGTAGCATACGCCGCCGCAGACTTGCCAATTGATAGTTAAAAAAATGGGGGGGGGACCGGACACAAACCACAGCACGAAGAAATGAAAACTACGCGAGTGAACGTCGGTGGGGGGAGGGGGAGGCGATCTTAGAACATGTAAACTGCGGTTAGCTACCTGCCCCCACCCTGCACCACTCTTGCTTGCCAACCATAACCTGGCATAGGCCGACCCTAGCGAGGTTTAGCCATGTTCGCAAAAAAGGGGTGGGGGTGGGGAGAGAATGAACACAAGCATAGATATTTTAAAAATTGAAAAAAAAAAATCATGTTCCCGCTTGGGCTTGAACCAAGAACCTTCCGCATGCCGCATGGTAGACAAATGATAACCACTACTCAACGAAATCATGTTATTCTAAGGACGAGCAATGCCATGGCATTGAATTTCCATAAGCATTGTTGATCTCGAGATATGCCCCAGCATCACGTCACTTGCCTACCATAAACTGTTATTGGTCGACCCCGGCGACGGCCATTCGTCATACTTATTTGCACACGACTTGCTCCTGTTATGGTGAAATATATATATATATATATATATTCAGCTTAAAACACCGGCTATTTCTATTATTAAGATTTCCCTTCAGAACTGACCAGCCTTATTGTCAACTCGTCTTCTGTCAGTGGTGCCAATCATTAATTATTGCCACCACAGTAGTGCGGTATGTTCCAATTACAACCTTTGCCACCTAAATATTGGGGTATGGTCTACACCTGTTCAATTAACATTTGAGTTGATCTGATTTCAAAGATGACCACGATGCTAACATTCTTTAACCTCGTAATCAGAGGCGTCACTAGGGTTGGTGTCACCCAGGGCGGTAGCTCATGGCGTCACCCGGGGCGGTAGCTCCTGGTGTCACCCCGTCATGATTTAATTAACCCATAGAACTCCTCCGAGTTTTCCAGTGCCAAATAACGGGAATATATAGAACTTTACTGTCTGGTGTCACCCCCCTGATGGGGCGGCCCGCCCCCACCGCACCCCCTAGCGACGCCACTGCTCGAAATTTCACTTAGCCATTTCGTGTTAAAACGAAGAAAAAAATCTAGAATAAACAATAACTGATGAATGCTGTTCATTATGGGCTAAAAATCCCGATAATATGAAATGAATATTAAAAGTATCGACAGAATTTCCGGATTTTGTTTTAGTGAGATGAGTGGATTTGTTGTTAAACACAAACAGGTGTTGGTGGATGCCATGGCAACAGTTTACCATTATCTTCAACAGTGACGCCCCTTTTATTTCAAGCATCCGTTTCTTTTGTCTGTACCGTTGGGGTGGTGGAAGGGGGGGGGGGNNNGGGAAGAGAGAGAGGGGGGGCGGGAGATCAGTTGCGTTGCTTGTTGTTAAAGACACGTCCCTGGTTGTAGAAAATATTTTATACGTCATGCTAAATTCGCCTGATAGAAAGCTCAATGTGACTCCATAACTACACAGCCATCACTGTAACAACGCACAAAATAATCTGTAACAATTTTAATCTAAAACTATTTCCCTTTATGATTCCTGTTTTCGTTTTTTTAAAGAAATTTTTTGTTTATTTTTCGTTTATCTGGTTTATTACATAATGACATGTTTGTTTGTTTCTAGATTTTCAATCCACCGATACTTTTTGTCTACCCAGAAGAGTCTTAATAAATAGAATCAAATTTTAAACAAAACGCGCTTTGAAATAAAGGTGTGTTTTTCCCCCTTTTTTTTCCTAGACGCGAAAAAAAAATCACTCTAAGTTTAAACCCTGCCCCACTCAAACATTGAATATTTCTTAACAATATTCTTTTTTTCTCAAATAACCGTCTTTTTTTATTAAAATGAACACATTAAAAATGTGCCATAAATTTCAACACATCTTAAATCAAAATCATTTTGTTATTTAATAAATGGCTTTCTTTTTTTCACATTAATAATAATAATAATTCCGATTGAATAAAAAGAAGTTGGTACATGATAAGAAACAGGGCCGTCTTAACGCATAGCCCCGTCGGCCATTTGCCTGGGAATATGTTTATATATATTATGTATATTTATTTATTTTTTTATTCCTGGGGGGGGGGGTCCACTCTTTTAATGCCCAGGGGCCCAACACTATTTCTTCCCCCCGGGGTCCCAAAAGACGGCTGTGATTAAAAAGTTACAACTGTTGCGGTCAGATCTTAAACCAGGCTCGGCCTTAACTTAAAGCATACCGCTGATTCTACGTGTTAATATCGTCTATCGCCTTCATTCTCAAGTCGGGTAGCTTGAAGCTTGGTTTTCTTACTTTTAGTTAAACCATAAGTGACCAAAAGAGGGGTGAGACTGCAATCAGGCTTATAAAAAAAGTAAATGGAAAAGACGTAAACAAGGTAAGGGTTAGTCCTGTCAGGCTAACCCTTACCTTGTTTACGTCTTTTCCATTTAC
>MUZC01000364.1:60746-72259 GCA_002072015.1 Radix auricularia | reverse complement strand
TCTCTCTCTCTCTTTCTCTCTCTCTCTCTCTCTCTCTCTCTCTCTTTCTCTCTCTCTCTCTCTCTCTCTCTCTCTCTCTCTCTCTCTCTCTCTCTCTCTTTCTCTCTCTCTCTCTCTCTCTCTTGGTCCGTCCGTCGGGTCGTCGGACGGACGGGCGGAAAAACAAAAGTAAAAAATGACCAATTTTCCACAAGGCTATCAAGCTGAAATTTTGAAAATAGACTCGTGTCACCTAACAATGCATTGTATCAAAATTTCAGATGGATCGAATGTACCGTAATAAAATGAATGCACCTTAAGTTTATCTCTATATATAAATGTATAATGGCCGTCTTCTACTGTTGACATCCACGAGTTTGCTGAGTTCATTCCAACGATCGGTGACCACCCCCACCCCCCGCACGTCACCATTTTAAAGCATTTGGTTTTAGTCTGTAAATCTTTGTTTTGAATGTAATCAATACTTTTAGTTCTGTCTCATATATAAAGGATTTATAGTCAAAAACTTTGTTTTTACGGGTTGTTGTTTTTTTAATTTAAATTTTATTGTTAAATTTATTTACTAGCAGACGTTTATATCGAAAGCTATGTTGTTGTTTTTTAAAAATTAATATATATAAACACCCAGTGGTGTGGTTCTGTATGTTTGTAACGTAACGCTGAGGAGCGATGTACGACAGTCTACAGCAGTTAGTTTAGTTGAAACGCTGAGGAGCGATGTACGACAGTCTACAGCAGTTAGTTTAGTTGAAAAATCGTGTGTTGATGAGCGCTGTAAAAATATTTAATATGATGACGTCATTGTTTTTTTTGTGCATCGGTACGCAAAATACAACCCCTATTATTATTATTAAATAAATACTTTGCGTACATTTCAGAAAGTTTAATAATTCGTATTTATCAAAAAAGGACAAGTTAGTTGGACTTTAAAAAAAAGGTTGGCGCCGTAGGCGCCCAAAAAAAGGGGGCGCCGCAGGCGCCACGGCGCCTGGCACAATCTAGTAGAGAATATAAAAGTTTATCAAAGTTCAAAACATGAAATCATTTATTTCTGTCTGTTGGACCTATGCTTCTTGTGTTAATAAAAAAACGGAAAATAAATCAATATTTCAAGTAAATCTACTCTAAATTTTCTAATTTTAAGTCAGTTGTACGTAAAATTAAAATCGTTTAACATGAAATAAAAGGGACTTAGATATGTTTCGTGTTAGAAGAATTTCGTTTTGAAGGATATTACAAAAAAAGGTACAAATAGTCTAACACAAAAGTATGTTTACTAGAGTACATTTTATTTACACAGACATGTATGCACAAATAAATATCACAAAAATATAAGTTTTCTAAAGAACAAAAAATAATACTAAAGACTTGCGAAAGAGATCAATGAAAGTTTTTAATTTTTTTTTTAAATGAGGCATCGCGCCTCAACGGGTCAAAGCTTACAGTCGCAGGTCACGTGACAAACATTGACGGGTCAAAGTTTATCATCACAGTTCACGTGACAGTCACAGGTCGACGTTATGGAAACTCGAGAATTCCACTTGAGTAAATCCCGGATTTATGAGCGCTTAAAATAACACCCGCCATATAGAATAGATGTCAACATTGTTCTTTTGATGGAAGCAACTAGCCACCGAGTGTTCTCAACCTGTTGTTTGAGGGAACCAACTAGCTAACGAGTGTTCTCAGCCTGTTGTTTGAGGGAACCAACTAGCCACCGAGTTGTCTCAACCTGTTGTTTGAGGGAACCAACTAGCCAACGAGTGTTCTCAACCTGTTGTTTGAGGGAACCAACTAGCTAACGAGTGTTCTCAACCTGTTATTTGAGGGAACCAACTAGCTAACGAGTGTTCTCAACCTGTTGTTTGAGGGAACCAACTAGCCCATTGTAAGAGAAGTTGGGAAAACGGTGAACTATTTTTTGGGTAAAAGTGAAACAAAGGGACTAAATATAAATAGTTGATATCAGAAGTATTACTGTTCAATCGGTAAACAAAAGTTTGAAGATAGAATTCAATGTCATAGCTAGATATTTGAAATTATTATTAAATACTTTACTAAAAGACCCATTTGTGTCGTGGAGAGGTACCATTTGGTGTTTTTTAAATGGCTTTACAGTTAGAAAAGGCCCGTTACTTTTAGCGTTAGATAAAGAGGTCGGTGGACTTCTATAAGTTAAGAACCTCTGGTCTGTAACCAACTGTAAAGTTGGAGTACTGGAGGGAAAAAAAAAAGATATTTCTACCATCAGTAAGCTGAAGTAGGGAAATGGGGCAGGGAGTTGTGGTGGTGATGGAATAACAAGGGGACATCACAATGACGGATGACACGGGTGTGTCCGGTGACCAGGGTTAGCGTAGACAGATGACAGGCTGAAAATAGTCAACTATCTTCTACGTCTGCTAGATATCCTCCCTCCCCCCACCCCCACCCATACCTCCCCAACCAGACCGCCGTTTGTTTCCCAGACGGCTTAGTTTAAAGAAAGCCTGATTTTCAGTAGTTCATCTCTTCACACCAGGCATTGTGGGAGCTCCTTTAGGGATTAAAGGGAAGTAATCGTCCATGGGGAAGTAAAAGAGCGTTAACATTGTTTTTTAACCTCCAACTAAAACGATTTTAAAAATTGTATTAGTCTTATTTGATCTATTACAGTAACATTTAGACTAACTAAATTAACATTTAGACTAACTAAAGTAACATTTAGACTAACTAATGAAACATTTAGACTAACTAAAGTAACATTTAGACTAACTATTAGACTAACTAATGAAACATTTAGACTAACTAAAGTAACATTTAGACTAACTAATGAAACATTTAGACTAACTAAAGTAACATTTAAACTAATTAAATAAACATTTAGACTAACTAATGTAACATTTAGACTAACTAAAGTAATATTTAGACTAACTAAAGAAACATTCAGACTAAATAAAGAAACATTTAGACTAAGTAAAGAAACATTTAGACTAACAAAAGTAACACAAATTAGAATACATAAACAGGGAACTGAGTGATATATATAAAAGCCTTCAAGTCTACTGGTTAATGATGGAGCCTAGAAGATGGGGAATTTCTCCCGTTCGTTATAGTTGCATTTTCTACAGTCATAGGAAAAATGTCGCAGACAAACTGAATGTACAACTGAGTCTATTTACAGCCGAGTCTATTTACAACTGAGTCTATTTACAGCTGAGTCTATTTACAGCTGAGCCTATTTACAGCTGAGTCTATTTACAGCTGAGTCTATTTACAGCTGAGCCTATTTACAGCTGAGTCTATTTACAGCTGAGCCTATTTACAGCTGAGCCTATTTACAGCTGAGCCTATTTACAGCTGAGCCTATTTACAGCTGAGTGTATTTACAGCTGAGCCTATTTACAGCTGAGTCTATTTACATCTGAGTCTATTTACAGCTGAGTCTATTTACAGCTGAGCCTATTTACAGCTGAGTCTATTTACAGCTGAGTCTATTTACAACTGAGTCAATTTACAGCTGAGTCTATTTACAGCTGAGTCTATTTATTGAAAGAAAAGCACACTCAGTAGTTTTATTAACTCGGTGCCACTGATTCGTGCTTTATGGTTTAAAAAAAAAATAATATGAGCTCAATAATTCTAAAGAGGTTTGTAAGATTTTCTACCATCAACGTTATAGACACGACATTCAATTCAGACTTATTAACTGCACGATATTGTGTTTTATATATTTAATGGGAATATCTGATGTAGAGAAATATTTTTAAAAAGTATTTTGAGTCAGAGTTTTCAGAAAGGCTGCGATAGAAAATATATAGATCTACCTTTAATAACAGATATATACCTGTAATAATAGATTTTACCTGTAATAATAGATATATACCTGTAATGACAGATATATAATAATAGATATATAATTTGGACATTTAATAGAAAGCTGCTGGGAAGGTTTAACATTTATCACTACACCAGATCTAATTCTTCCATTACAATGATTGTGTTCCACGGGGATTCTAAAATCCTCAGTGACGTGGAACATACTCTTGATATAACTGTCACAAATATTTATCATCAATACAAATCAAATTTATTTCTCTAAACAATGCCCGAGATGATTTCTTTCAGCTTTGTCACGTGACTCACTGTCAAAATTTGTGTATGATCAGATAGAATGTATTATCGCCCGAGTGAGAGCCATTGGATGAGGGCTGTTTAGGGGCCCATTAGCCCCCCCCCCCCGGCGGCCATGTTTACGCGTAGTCCTGGTTGGTTCTTCAGACGATGTTATCAAACGTAAGATCTCCTACCAACATGTGCAGCTGGTTCGAGTTTCATTAACGTAGTCAGACAGTCGTCACTGGGAGACATGGGAAGCAAGATTTAGCATAGGGCAGAATGGATGGCTTAATGTTCAGTGGTTCCCAAACATTTAGAATTTAGATATCAGCGGACTTGAGAAGCAAGTTTTGGCTTTGGGTGGTAAAGTTTGCTGTTTACTCAGTGGTTCCCAATATTAGGATATTTACATCGGGAAAATGGGTTACGTGTAAGACTTTTGGTGGATGTAATGATTTAATGGTCAGTGATTCTCAAAACATTTGGGCTTTTGAAATCGTGAGCTTTGTGTGAGCAAGGTTCAGTTAAGAGTAGAGAAGATAGCTTAAAGTCTCAAAGGTTCTCAAATGTTAAATGTTTCATGTTAGTTGTATGGGTGTTAAATATCCCTTCTTATATTTGTTTTCTTTCAGATTCTGAAAAACAAAAATGAAATTACGCTTAAATATATTTTTGGTGATTTTAATCTCCTTATAATTCACTAGATTGTGCCGGGGCACCGTGGCGCCTGCGGCGCCCACTTTTTTTTAGGGCGCCTACGGCGCCAACCTGTTTCAAAAGCCCAACTAACTTGTCCTTTTTTGATAAATACGAAATATTAAACTTTCTGAAATGTACGCAAAGTATTTAATAATAGGGGTTGTATTTTGCGCACCGATGCACACCAAACAATGACGTCATCATATTACATATTTTTACAGCGCTAATCACCACACGATTTTTCAACATCGTTCCTCAGCGCTCCACATCCAGTGACTTGGACTATTATATTATTTATTCTTCTTTTATTTCTTATATGGAAACATGGTGTCTTATTATCAATAAAAAAAACTTCTATTGTGGCAGTGTTAGATACAAGTTCTCTACTTCTTACATGACCCTAATTGGCCATTAAAATATTCTCTTTATTTTTGGTTTTTATATTAAAATTTATTTCCTATCTTTTCCATGCGTTAGGATTTTTAAATTTCATTTTTACTTTTTATTAAATTTTAATTTAAAAAAGACATTTTTCTTTTCGATAAATGTAATTAGGAAAAATTAAATTTGTAGAGACATTTAAGTGACAATGTAATTCAATTAAATTAAAACTTTTTGTTGAAATGACTTGACATCAGAAGTGGAAATGCAGGACTTTTCCAATCGAACGTCATCAATGTCCATCCATATCCACCACCCCTACCCCTGCCTTGTTTGTTTATTGGCGATTGACCTATTCAATCAAGAGTCTATTATTTGCGACATCGATACACAAGTGACATTTTAATGGGTAGAAGTGAAAGAATTTCTTTGTCACAGTCTATTTCTGTCATTATCAATAATAACTAATTATTAATTATCACTATTAAGATTTTTTTTAATATTTGGCTTTGTCACACGAAAGTATGATTATTATTATTATTATTATTATTAAAATGTACATTAGTATTAGTGAATTGCCGTGAGTAGGTTGCCATCTAACTAAGATATTTCCTCAGATATCACCTGAAATAAATAAAAAAAATACTTAAAAGATTACCGAGTAATCTATATAAGATGCACCAAACATCAAACAAATAAACTCTTCACAATTAGAATACATAAATATATGAGTTGTAGGTTGAAGCTGTCGTAGTGAGTTTGAACAAAGAACACATCAGTGTGCCATGTCTAGACACAGGACGGTGACAGATGTAGGACGGCAGACAAGTGACACACGCCATGCTGACATCCGACGGACGACAGGCTCTGTCAGGGACACTGATCCCATGATCCCGTAAGTCCTACGTCATATTTGACCTACTCTTGTTGGACAGGACTCCGTTAGTTCATCTTTTTTTTTCTCTCCCCTCCCCTCCACGACCTCCGATTCACGTATTTGTGTCGAGAACATCAATTGGAGAAGAACGTTAAAGACTTAACAGAAATTACGACAACCACATCCCTACCATTTTTATCGATCGAGTTTAAGTGTGGATGAGTTAGTGTAGTGGTGTTGTTTGTTTGTTTTAGTCAGGTATTGGTAGTTTGTTCTCTAAATCTATAGCTTGTAATAAAATAAAGCAAGTGAAGACATCATCAACAAACATTATGGAGCTGTGTACATTAAACTTCGATTTCGTAGCCATTAATGCCGTATGATAAAACTGACACCAAAATACACATAAGTTATTAAACCTTTGTAATTAAGACAAAAAACGAACATGAAAAAAGGCGAGCTAACGAATGATGTAAATCTTTCTTGAGATTAATTTTTATTTTAAAAATTTGACTCATGGCAGCATAGTTATTACTATTATTTCATTATTTGATGTTACCCCGTCCCATTACTTAATATTACTTTATTCAAGCATTAGACATTTGAAACGTGTTACATCTTTATATTTTGACTTAATCAATATTTAAACCATTGTGATCGCTATGTATGAATCATTGCCAATGCCCATGTGGTTAAACCCTGTCATCTCTAGACTAATTTCCAGAAACGTTTACAAAACAACACACTCGGCTAGTAAAAAGTTGTGAAAATTGAAAAGTCACCTCCCGGTAATCCGAACATGTATACGCCACTGGAATATATCCGCCACTGATAATATTTGAATTCTAAAAATGCCGTGAAAAATTCGAGCTGTTTACTTTGGGAAGTGTTGTCCATAACAGTTTATGAAACGCCCCGGTCGTTGGACAGTGTTTGACTAAACATGTAAACAAGAATGTCTAAAAATATTCCTCCAAACTTGAGCTGAGGTAGAGGCTAAGTATCAGCTGAGGAGATTGTAACCGAGATGACAGCCGAAACATCAAAAACTAGAAATCTGTTTGCCTGATACCTGCCATGCGCAGTCTCATTTGTTTTGGTAAATGGAATGTGTTTTGTATCAATTTCCCTTTTTTTATAATCAACCTGTAGTTTTATTTGAGGATCGTCATTATCAACTAGCTATAAACGATAAATCTTGAATGATCGGGTTCAATAATCTTTCAGAATGTTTTAAGACGTTGGTCTTATATAACAGGAACTATCCTATCAACTCTAAACATGTGCTTTAAGTCTGTGTGGGGTGGGGGGACGGGGAGCGGACACCGCGGCTTGCGCCCACGTCCATAAATTACTTGCCAGCAGTTTGAAATCAGCCTTGCACAAACATAACCATTAGGACCTTGTCAAGGGCTCCCTGCTGGATTTCTGGCGACCTTCCGGCAGTGGCCCTTGAGTCGTCTTTACGACCCCCAGGCTTTGGGTTTACCCAGTCGTAAATTATCACCGCCTTAAAACTCGGCGATCTAAACTCCGCGTTTCTCCGACTTTTCCCGGCTGCAGGCGCGTTGTTTGTGTGGGTGGCGCTCTCTATCAGGGGCATTGTTTGTGTGGGTGGCGCTCTCTATCAGGGGCGTTGTTTGTGTGGGTGGCGCTCTCTATCAGGGGCGTTGTTTGTGTGGGTGCCGCTCCCTGATGAGCAATGCTTTCAATGGACACATCAGCATTGACTCTTTGGATTTCGCTGCAGCTAAGTTTTTTATATTCGATTTATTTGTGTATTGTATGTCCGTTGAAAAAGGCTCTTTGCCGAAACGTTCGCTGTTTTGTAACGTCCTGTCAAGCTAACCCTTACCTTGTTTACGTCTTTTCCGTAAAGCTAACAACCCGTTCAAGTGTAATCACGTGACCAGGATGAATGACTTCACATCTGTGGCGTGGTCCAGCCAGCTGGTCATCGTTACCGTCCCACCCACCCCTCCCCCAAGCTGTTGCCCGTCACATCAGTCAAAACTCTGCAAACAGATTTCAGGGGCGGAGGCAATCGGGCAACGGGGAACCACGCGTTTGCGATGTGCTTGTTTCTTAACCTGAACAGGTATTTCATAACCAGAGGTCGGCTTCTGAGCATTCTAAGCCATCGAGGAAATTAGGTCAGTTTGGATTACGTGAAACCGAGATTGCTGAGATTAAAAGAACTGAGAACATCAAGAGATGTTGGAGTTAGAGGGAAATAAGTTTATTCACAAACTTCATTGCCATTTGTTCTGCTTGCCGATACAATTTTTTTTTCGAACTCTATTTGTTTCATACGACAACCATTGATAACTAATATCTATTGAACGTACTAACTGTTATAGAATGATAAAGATGCACTAACTGAATCTAGCTGAGTTCACCCAATAATATTTTGTAACAGCCACGAATTTCCTTCATACATTACTTCATAATCTTAATAAGCCTTGTACTCAGGCCCTCCACCCAAAGCCACCATTACATTAGTCTTGTACCCAGGCTCTCCACACAAAGCCACCATTACATTAGCCTTGTACCCAGGCCCTCCACACAAAGCCACCATTACATTAGCCTTGTACCCAGGCACTTCACCAAAAGCCACCATTACATTAGTCTTGTACCCAGGCACTTCACCAAAAGCCACCATCACCTTAGTCTTGTACCCAGGCACTCCACCAAAAGCCACCATTACATTAGTCTTGTACCCAGGCACTCCACCAAAAGCCACCATTACATTAGTCTTGTACCCAGGCCCTCCACCAAAAGCCACTATTACATTAGTCTTGTACCCAGGCCCTCCGACCAATTTTCTTACCCTTGTACCAAAGTATTTTTAATACGACAACCTCTCCAGACCCAACCAGCGCCATGTTTCTTGAGTTCAAGTCCACCTTTCTACCACAAGACAAACATAATTAATATCTTCCAACTCCACTAATGTAAACATAGTTTTTGTTCATGTACAAACATACCCCGTGCTATACACAAGTCAGGGAATAGGGAGGTTCTCACATGTTCATGTACAAACATACCCCACACTATACACAAGTCAGGGAATAGGGAGGTTCTCACATGTACAAACATACCCCACGCTATAAACAGTCAGGGAATAGGGAGGTTCTCACATGTACAAACATACCCCACGCTATACACAAGTCAGGGTAAAGGGAGTTTCTCACATTTGTGTAAATATTTGAACATTTGTTCAAGCGATTCTTTTTTTTTATCGGTGGCGTACCTTAACATAATGATGTTACCTGTGGTCTGTGGTAAACTTATACAAAAGGTATGCATTCATCATTTAAACCCATCATTTGAATATTTTAACAAACAATCATCAAATGAAACCATCTTTCTGCCCCTCTGAGACTCAGGAATTTCGCCTTAACGTGAACTAAATGAATGATTGGATTTCGTAAGTGTTTGTAATTTGTGTTTGTAACTTGTGTTTGTGACTTGTGGTTGAGACCTCTGTTAGTGACTTTTGTTTGTAAATTGTGTTTGTAACTTGTGTTTGCGACTTCTGTTTGTAACTTGTGTTTGTAACTTCTATGTGTAACTTTGTAACTTGTGTTTGCGACTTCTGTTTGTAACTTGTGTTGGTAACTTCTATGTGTAACTTTGTAACTTGTGTTTGTAACTTCTATGTGTAACTTTGTAACTTGTGTTTGTAACTTCTATGTGTAACTTTGTAACTTGTGTTTCTGACTCGTACCTATGACCCGTGTTTATAACCTGTGCTTGTAACGTGTGTTTATGACTTCTGTTTG
Source organism: Radix auricularia (assembly GCA_002072015.1). Classification (NCBI taxonomy): domain Eukaryota; kingdom Metazoa; phylum Mollusca; class Gastropoda; family Lymnaeidae; genus Radix; species Radix auricularia. The sequence continues at coordinate 62,419 of MUZC01000364.1, read as the reverse complement.
TAGCTAATGGTTAAGACTTATGGTTGCGCTTCTGAAGATGAGGGAATCAAGAATTCCGGCTAATTCTGTTTTTTGTTTGTTGACTCTGACGTGCGCGGCCCGGTCTGCAGATGACGTATGAAACTCAAGAACATAAAAGGCTTGTGCCAGATAGCGATCTACAGACCACGGTTGACCCAAGAGTTAACTTACAAAATTTATTAGATATTATCTCCCTTAAATATTTACAGTACCTGCCGGCAATTTATTCCGCCTTTTAAGATAATATGTCGGGCCTTGAAGAGAGGAGGGGGGGCAGATTTGTTTAATAGGGGGAAAATGTCCCTCTCTCCAGGCACAAGATTTGCCGCGTTCACATTGGAAACTTGAAGAGGGAGGTTGTTGGTTTAAGGAAATACAATAATTTTAACCCGAGTTAAGCTGTGAAGAGGATAGACTGGAACTTAATTGTTTTGAAATCCTAACCCAAGATTTAGAAGCTGTGCATTGCCACGTGACAGCCACAATTAAACGTTAGGAGGAATAGTTTCATTATGATGTCAATACTAACAACAACATTAATAACAATAATATTAATAATTTTATGAACATTTAAAACTCAAATAAAAATGCAAGACTTGTCGCGAACCATTTATAAAAGTAGGACGCAATAACCTTCTGTTTAGATGGAATGTCTTAGCAAATAAGACAATTAACAATACTTATAATAGTAATACTACTACTACTAATAATTATTATTATTATTATCATTATTATAATCCTTGTTACCATCATGGTCTCACAAACTCAAAGTTTAATCCAAACCAAAAAACTGTTATAATTGTTTAGCATCGGCATGAGATCATTTCAATAAAGGGAAGGGTGGAAGGGTGTCTGTAGTCTTAACAGTTGTTTCTAGGGACCAGGGCAACTTATATCTGCCCATATATTATACTCCTGGGACGTGTAATAAAATACTAGAGTCTGTCGTTTGGTCACGGAATGCAAACTTTGATAAAAACAACTCATAGGTCGGCGTTAAGATCACTTTAGAGTTTAGACGTTAAGACCATGTTAGAGTTTAGACGTTAAAATCGTGTTACAGTTTAGACTTTAAGATCACTTTAGAGTTTAGACGTTAAGACCATGTTACAGTTTAGACTTTAAGATCACTTTAGAGTTTAGACGTTAAAATCGTGTTACAGTTTAGACTTTAAGATCACTTTAGAATTTAGACGTTAAGATCGTGTTACAGTTTAGACTTTAAGATCACTTTAGAGTTTAGACTTTAAGATCGTGTTACAGTTTAGACTTTAAGATCACTTTAGAGTTTAGACGTTAAAATCACATTAGAGTTTAGACGTTAAGATCATGTTACAGTTTAGACGTTAAGATCATGTTAGAGTTTAGACGTTAAGACCATGTTACAGTTTAGACGTTAAAATCACATTAGAGTTTAGACGTTAAGACCATGTTACAGTTTAGACTTTAAGATCATATTAGAGTTTAGACGTTAAGATCATGTTACAGTTTAGACTTTAAGATCACTTTAGAGTTTATACGTTAAGACCATGTTACAGTTTAGACTTTAAGATCACTTTAGAGTTTAGACGTTAAAATCACATTAGAGTTTAGACGTTAAGATCATGTTACAGTTTAGACGTTAAGATCACTTTAGAGTTTAGACGTTAAGA
>MUZC01000364.1:41174-51174 GCA_002072015.1 Radix auricularia | reverse complement strand
ATCATTCAGTCAACAGAACTGAGTTAAAGTGTGGCTACATCATTCAGTCAACAGAACTGAGTTAAACTGTGGCTACATCATTCAGTCAACAGAACTGAGTTAAAGTGTGGCTACATCATTCAGTCAACAGAACTGGGATGAATTGTGGCTACATCATTCAGTTAACAGAACTGAGATGAACTGTGGCTACATCATTCAGTCAACAGAACTGGGATGAATTGTGGCTACATCATTCAGTCAACAGAACTGAGATGAACTGTGGCTACATCATTCAGTCAACAGAACTGAGATGAACTGTGGCTACATGGCTACACCATTCAGTCAGCAGAACAACGTCACGCTTGGTTGGACGTCTCGTGCCGTCAATGGCGGACAAAAAAACGGACAACAGCCGTATCATGTTACCTCCTCCCGAAAGGTCTGGGGAGGACAACTCTGTTGAGATAACCAGAGGATGCCATTTCAGGCCCGTGTTATCTCCCTCATGCCACAACCGTTTCTGTGCTCGACTCAGCATGGATCTATCGACTACCAAATGCTAGTTAATGAACAGCGTACGGATGAAATAACCGAGAATTTGAATAGAGGCACACTCAGAGAGATATATTGTCCCAATAGATCTTGAACTAGCGAATGGGATCAAATATTCTCAAACTATTGACATTCTCCTTTCCTTGTATTCCTACTTCCGCGAGTTTCGTTTCATACTTAAATATCCGAGAGACAAGACGAATTTTAATGGTTTCGCTGTTCGCTTTGATAGCGACTTAACTTTTATCGGAAATGACGTCATTAAATCAACCGGATGTGGGGTTACGAGTCAAGGTTAGGGCCATTGTATTAGGCAGTTTTACCATGATAAACCAACATTTGTTTGTTTGCTTGCTGCATTTTAAGGGTAACAATAATAATTATAGACTATATGTAATGCTTTTAAACGCATCTTTAAAATAAAATTTAAAAATAACAGCTTTTCAAAAATAGATTTTAAAATATTTCTTTGCTGAAATCTCAAAACTTGACATAGGCAAAATGTTATTAAACTAATATATTTTAAAAAAATTAATGAATCGTTCCACGTTAGTGAAATTGGCGATTACAGGCCCAATAATTTACATTGTCATTTGCCCATTGGCGCAAGTTAAAACTGGTTCGAGAACCTCCCAATATTCATAAATAAATTTAAATATGTATTCAATAGTGCAAGTCATTATCGTTAGCATTATATAAAAAACTTCCTTAAGGCTTGACACCTGGTCCCTCCCCCACCTTCCCCCCCGGCCTTACAGTTTTCAATATCTATCCACTGTCCTCAACCACTTAATAAATTCACAAATAACTTTGATAAAAAAACAATCTGTAAAGATAATTTTTACTGAAGCTTTTCTTTATATTTCCATGATTGAGAACCGCTGGAGTAAACCTTCGTAAAGGGGGACAACTCCACTCACGCTGGGTGCAACTGGCCAGGGAAATCTAGCGCCCTCATAAAACCAGCGACGTATCAGCGTAGATCGCACTCTCTCCCTTTGTACTCTGATGTTTATGGCACGTTCGCGGCTGCATCTAGAACAAATGTTCGCGGCCAGACTTTATGAACGGCAAGAAACGTCAGTCAAAAACAAAACAAAAAACAAGACATAAAAAAGATTGGAGAGTTGAACACAGATGGTGGGATGAAAGTCTCATATGTTTGGGTGGGGGGTCTAAGATGGTGGGATGAGAGTTTCATATGTTTGGGTGGGAGGGTCTAAGATGGTGGAATGAGATATTCATATGTTGGGGTGGGGGTCTAAGATGGTGGGATGAAAGTCTCATATGTTTGGATGGGGTCTAAGATGGTGGGATCAAAGTCTCATATGTTTGGGTGGGATGAGAGTTTCATATGTTTGGGTAGGGTCTAAGATGGTGGGATGAGAGTTTCATATGTTTGGGTGGGGGGGGGTCTAAGATGGTGGGATGAGAGTTTCATATGTTTGGGTGGGTGGGGGTCTAAGATGATGGGATGAGAGTTTCATATGTTTGGGTAGGAGTCTAAGATGGTGGGATGAGAGTTTCATATGTTTGGGTGGGGGGTCTAAGATGGAGGGATGAGAGTTTCATATGTTTGGGTGGGGGATCTAAGATGGTGGGATGAGAGTTTCATATGTTTGGGTTGGGGGTCTAAGATGGTGGGATGAGAGTTTCATATGTTTGGGTGGGGGGTCTAAGATGGTGGGATGAGAGTTTCATATGTTTGGGTGGGGGTCTAAGATGGTGGGATGAGAGTTTCATATGTTTGGGTAGGGTCTAAGATGGTTGGATGAGAGTTTCATATGTTTGGGTAGGGTCTAAGATGGTGGGATGAGAGTTTCATATGTTGGGGTGGGGGTCTAAGATGGTGGGATGAAAGTCTCATATGTTGGGGTGGGGGTCTAAGATGGTGGGATGAAAGTCTCATATGTTGGGGTGGGGGTCTAAGATGGTGGGATGATAGTTTCGGACAAGGCTCTGAAACCAAAGTCTTGTAAAAATGTCTGACTTAGAATAAAATATGTGTACATTGTTCATTGATATTGTACGTCACAAGTCACGAATTTACGCGTGCCATGTTCCTTATTGAGAAAAGAAAAAATACAATGATTCAAGTTGAAGTATATATGACAGTTGCACTACTGAATTTTAAAACCAGAATTCTTCCTCTTTAAAAACAAAAAATTATATGCAACAATTTGTTTTGAAAATCTATCTTAGCATTATAATAAAGAAAAATAAATACACTATGTTAACCAACACTGTAAGTAGGTCAACTGCCTAATAACTGGATACAACATGTATCCTTGTTTAGGACCATCTTCCTTAAGGGCCATCCTCCTTCAGGCCCATCCTCCTTAAGGCTTTGCTCCTTGAGGGCCCTCCTCCTTGAGGGCATCATTCAGGGCCATCCTCCTAGAGGGCTACCCTACTTTGGACCCACCTTCCTTCAGGGCCATCCTCCTAGAGGGCTACCCTACTTTGGACCCACCTTCCTTCAGGGCCATCCTCCTAGAGGGCTACCCTACTTTGGACCCACCTTCCTTCAGGGCCATCCTCCTAGAAGGCTACCCTACTTTGGAACCCCCTTCCTTTAGGGCCACCATCAATAAGGGCAAACCTCATTTAGGGCCACCTAAGTGTCGCCTAACTTTAGAATCACCTTCCTTTTGGGCCACTTTCCTTTTGGGCCACATTCCTTCAGGGTAATCTTTAATTTGGGCCATCTTCCTTTTGGCAGTGGTTCTCAAATTGTGGGTCGCGCCCCCTGCGGCGCAAGGCTCTGTAAAAGGGGGGGGGGGTGCGTTTGACCTCAGTAAAGGTGTACTTATAACAATTTTATAGACAAATGATACTATTTACAGTCACGCGGGGGGGGGGGACGTGAAATGTTTTTTTCTTCCTNTTTCCTTTAGAGCCCCTGCCCAGGGTCCCCCCCCCCCCCCCCATCATTAACCGGACGAAACTGTTTTAGGAAACATTACATAACACCACATACTGTGGCCGTGAACATCTAATCACTGCAGAGACAGCGGGCGTCTATTGAATAAACTAATTTACAGTCATCTATTGTCTTGCTCGTTTTAAAAACAAATCAAAGATGAGTTTAATTAAAGCTATCAATCAAGGATAACGCGGTATTTTCTAAAAAAGAAGCTCACTTTTTTTAATGGACATGATGCATCCCATGCACTATCGGCGTGTTCTGTGGAGAACTGGGTTAAACTCTAGGAAATGGCACACACGTCTGCCCCCACTCACCTGCATCATCAGAATATCAAGACGCCCCTATCAAACTCACGCCCCCGGGGTGGTGATCTCTCCGTGGTTGGTAGAGGAGATATAAGCTTGTCCAGCCCGCTCCCCCCCCCCCAACCATCTGATTACGAATTTGTTCGTTGCTGTTGTTGTCACGGTAAGTCATGACGTTACAAAACATCTGTCAAGACGTCTTTAACGTCTTTTTTTTTTGTTATGCAAACTGTAGACGCTGTAGCAGTTTGACAAACAAACACACACAAACACACAGCGAATACACACACAGATTCAAGCGCCCGATCAAGTTCACATACACGCACACATACACGCACACATACACGCACACAATCACGCACACATACACGCACACATACACGCACACATACACGCACACTGGCGCGCACTCTGTAGAAACACGTAAACGCCAGAGCACACACTCACATACACTCCTACATAAACCCACATACTCATACACTCTCACACACCCACATACACACACGCACACACATACACTCATCATCTACCTAACACCATATGCCCAGCTCACGACCTTAAAAACAAAACGCAATAATAACCTCAACCCTTACATACCATCGCGCACTGTAAACCTTTACGGCGTGAACCTCTACCATTACCTCCCCTTGCCTCGTCTTCATTTTTATTTCATCAACCGACTGATGAAAGAGACAAAGATAAAATCTCACGAATTAAAATACTTGGGTTGTATTTGTGTGTCTGTGGGGGGGGGGGAATACAGCATAGTCCAGTGCGGTTGTATATGTGTGTGTGGCGGGCATAAAGCATAGGCCAGTGCGGTTGTATATGTGTGTGGGGGGGCATAAAGCATAATCCAGTGCGGTTGTATATGTGTGGGGGGGGGGCATAAAGCATAGGCCAGTGCGGTTGCCATATCTTCCAATAATACACACAGTAACAAAGAAGTTACCAAACTGTTTCGTAATTTGTTAGCTCCTTGAAACGCAGTTCATCCCTGTGTTTAAAACAGGGAATAAATCCTATTGATAGTAAGGATATAACTGAGACAGGACTTGTCTCACTACAGAAATGAAAGCCTTCCAAACTATACAAGAGTTGTGCTTGTTAGTGGGCCCCACCTCAATGGTAGACACCAATACCGACAACTCACTTGACTATTTGATCATGTTTCATCGGACCCCTCAAACTTAATACAATACAGATTAGCAAATGCATATATGCTGTCAATAAACAGCGTGAGAACTACTCCAAAACTCCACCCCCAGGGGGGAAGGTTTATTGTTAAGTCGGCCTTTGCATCTGGAATCAGCTTTTGTACCGGGAGCGGTTGATATTTTGGGGAGGCGAAGATCTGTGCGTGTACGATGCACGGCGCGTTTATTTTCATATATCCGGTAGTTTATTTTCAGAATGCTGCGTTTATCCAACATTACTTTTTTTCATACCCAACTTTTAGTGACGCAGACATTTTGGCTTGAACAGAAAAAAATCTGTCCGTGGAGAATAGTTTCACGAATTCTTACTCTGATGCGCATTGAACTGAACTAATTGAATTCGATATCCTAATGGAAGATACGGGAAATAGTACATAAATAAATAAATAACGTTTTTATTCAATTATGATAATGCTGATACATATTTTTTTTAAAGTTCCGTTGGCAATATGAAATATTTATCTAATATACAATCAGCACAGTTTGTTGTGTGCTCAGGTGAACATTGCATAAACTAATTTTTGAAAGAAAAAAGGTGATGTTGGTGATAATAATATTTTATCTCACCAATGTTACTTTTGTCCATTCGACCTTAACTTATATTTTTAAAATTTCACTATAAAGGTGGACATTTTTCTACGTTAAGAAATTAACTGGGGATTATTTAATTTCTATGTGATAATTGTTTTAACTTTCCAATACTTGAAGCTTTTGAACAGTTCCAAATTTATGTAAAGGTCCCCCCTCTCTCCCAAGATACGAAAAAATTGTCAACTTTTTTGCATAGTTTGTAGTCTAAAATATCGTTGTGTCTATAACGTTAATGTCTACTCCCCGCTTGACTAACACTAATACCTAAATGAAAATTAATGTATAAATAGTCAAGGCAGTTTTTTCTTTTTACACCTGAGGGCTATAACGCCGGACGATAGATGCCATATAATAGTTCTCTAACCCGCCAACCAACTCCCGCCCTCCCCCCCCCCATTTATCTTAGACTCACTAACAAGTAGACGGATGCACGTGTAAAAACTGCACGCGCTCCATTGTTTATGGGTGGCCAGGCCCGAAGATTAGAAATCAATGTATGGGAAGGTTAGGTAAACTGCAGACGATATGGCATCGCGTCAATCAAGACTCGAGCTAAATGGCGCGTACTAGCAGTTTGACCCGTAACTTTTACCACGTGCCGCGCTATAATTTTAAATTGGATTTTGGGATTTGTGAGTGGAAAAAAATTGGGGAAGGGGACATTTGAAATATACCCACCTTTCAGATGCTGAAAGTAAAACCATCGGTACTTTTCCTTTTGGGAAGGGGGGGGGGGACTGCTCCAATAAGTGTGAGGGAGGGACGTATAAAAAATTGTTCGAAAGAATTATTTATATTCTATTTGTTTCTTATTAATTATTTTTAGGCTGTGGGTAGAGATGTTTATGGTCTACGATCGCATGATCTTTAAGTTTAACATAAAATCAGTAAGTCAATATCGGAAATAAAACATTCAAGTATTCGGAATTATATAGAGTGGAGTGAGAAGTTAGAATGCAATAAGTTATTAGTTTTAAAGTTGTGAGAATAACATGTATTATTTTAACCGTAACCAAAAAAAAAAAATATTTAACAAATTTATGATTATGATGATTATGCTGTCAAGCAGATTTAAAAAAAAAACACAGTATTTTTACCACTATTTTAACAATATTTAAAAACAGAAATGTTAAACTACTTACTCCTGGAGCTGTTTACAATATAAAGAAAAACAAAAGAAAAAAATTGATGGAATGCTGCTCTAAGGAACAGGAATCTATTTTTTTAAAGATAAATGTACCGCCGGCCACACATAATTACTGTATGTTTAGTTGTCGTATAAATAATAATAAAATAATAATTATAATCACCCAACAATTTTCATGAAATTTAATTCCAGTTATTTTTTTATGTATTTTTTTTAAAAATAATTGTATTGTCGAGAAAGAGTTCGGTCACCTGGCCAAGGTCAAGGTAATTAATGAACTGTTTGTATTTCGTTAAAACCTGCGTCCCTTTCTTCTCGGTGTGGATAAAACACCTGCTTTTATCAAAGATCTAAAGAATTTTTGAACTACCGTTTCATCCCTTAAATCATACATACATAATCATTATTTTTATTTAATTCTTATCCCCTTTACCAGAGACACTTTACTTGAATGAGTATTCTCTTTGAAATGCTGATCAACATTTGAACACGTTATTTAATTGCTGTTTGCTTTTCTGCAATATTCATTACTTGGCTTTTTTTTTTTTTTTACCTCGTCCGGCGAGTCTGGGGGAAAGTGGACACCTGTCGTCTTTGAAATAGATCCACATTTTATTTGGTGTTTGCTCACTTTTCTAAGCTTTGATCGCTTTGATATTTCAAAGTGTTTTTTTTTTCAAATCTTTTTTTCCCTTTCTTTTCAAAATATGTTGTTTTTTTAATCTTCCCCCCCCCCAGCCCAACCTAAACGGAGAATGTTATTTTCATTCTGGTTACTGTAAAAACCTCTCCCATGACGTCACCAGGTTTGTTTATATTACATAATTATTTCCTTTTCGAAGGGCATTCTGCAGAAAACATATTTTAAAAGTCAACCTTTTCAAGTGTTCATACTTTTACAGCAGTTTTCATTCTTTAGTAAATAAATATTTATTTCTAAAGATTACCCTCTGTTTCTTTATAATTCTTTTGATAAACGTCACTGTTACAGATGGTTAGAGTGTGATAGTAAAATGTCCAGTATGATTTATTACTGCTAGTTACTAGCACAGACTGACATTCCATCAAATGCTGCCATGTTTTTATAATATATCATGGTCCTCTACTACGTATGCAAGAGGCAGCGGGGATGTTGTGTTTGAAGCAGATTATTATTGTTAACTACATGTAGGCTTGGGGGGGGCGTCGATGTGGCAGTCTGGCAAATTTATTAGTGTTTTAAAATACTGACATAAATGTACTGAAAAACTGACAGTCCATATAAAAGTAAGACAAAACATGAACGCAATATTTTTGGCAATTTTTGTAGACCATTGAAGACCTCAATAAGTTCCCTTCTCATTCTGGCTTCATCTCCTTTCTCTTGCCCCGAGAGTTGGTTCTAAGTACGGACCAACCTGAAATTACTCCGGACATTCGCAAATGTCCACGCAAATAACCAAATATCTCAAAATAAATTAAATAATAAAATTTTGAAATTCGATACTTACAAATTGTTAAAAATATAACAAATGTAACCTAATTATAGGAAATATAATTTTAAATTATGAAAATATAAAGTTGAGAAACTAATTTTCTACGGCAGTTACGTGTTTACTTCTAACGACTAGCGCCACGCCGCCATATTTACCCTGCTATAGCGTATAGTTGATACATCTCTAGTGCCTTCTATAGCGTATAGTTGATACATCTCTAGTGCCTTCTATAGCGTATAGTTGATAATCTCTAGTGCCTTCTATAGCGTATAGTTGATACATCTCTAGTGCATTCTATAGCGTATAGTTGATGCATCTCTAGTGCCTTCTATAGCGTAAAGTTGATACATCTCCAGGGCCTTCTATAGCGTATAGATGATAATCTCTAGTGCCTTCTATAGCGTATAGTTGATACATCTCTAGTGCCTTCTATAGCGTATAGTTGATACATCTCTAGGGCCTTCTATAGCGTATAGTTGATACATCTCCAGGGCCTTCTATAGCGTATAGTTGATACATCTCCAGGGCCTTCTATAGCGTATAGTTGATACATCTCCCGCGCCTTCTATAGCGTAAAGTTGATAATCTCTAGTGCCTTCTATAGCGTATAGTTGATACATCTCCAGGGCCTTCTATAGCGTATAGTTGATACATCTCTAGTGCCTTCTATAGCGTATAGTTGATACATCTCCAGGGCCTTCTATAGCGTATAGTTGATGCATCTCTAGTGCCTTCTATAGCGTATAAAGTATACATCTCTAGTGCCTTCTATAGCGTAAAGTTGATGCATCTCTAGTGCCTTCTATAGCGTATAGAGTATACATCTCTAGTGCCTTCTATAGCGTAAAGTTGATGCATCTCTAGTGCCTTCTATAGCGTATAGTTGATACATCTCTAGTGCCTTCTATAGCGTATAGTTGATACATCTCCAACTCAGGTGACAATGAATGCATGTGGACCTCGTTGTGTTGACTGATTTGTTCCTTTGATTTGACGGCACTCGACTGCTTTATGTGAGCTCCGTCGAGGGCCTTTCACTGCAGCACCGGAAACAGGGGATTGATTGAAACACAATTGTCAGATACATCACGGGACATAATTAATGTTGCCAGAAAGGCGAATGACCTGGCAGGGGTTCTGAAATACACCCATCCCCACCCCCACCCCAACAAGCACACGACTACCTGTTACATCTGCCATATAATAGAGATATAAATTTGATTGGATGCAGGTACCCTATAGCTTCCAGGCGAACACTATAAAAAGCATAATTAAAATTAGCAAAGAAAAGAATATTTAATCGTTTAAGAGTAATGATTTACATTCCTATAACTGGTTTGGTTAAACATTCCTATCACTGGTTGAGTTAAACATTCCTACAACTGGTTTAGTTAAACATTCCTATAACTGGTTTAGTTAAACATTCCTACAACTGGTTTAGTTAAACATTCCTATAACTGGTTTAGTTAAACATTCCTATAACTGGTTTAGTTAAACATTCCTACAACTGGTTCAGTTAAACATTCCTAGAACTGGTTTAGTTAAACATTCCTATAACTGGTTTAGTTAAACATTCCTACAACTGGTTTAGTTAAACATTCCTATCACTGGTTTAGTTAAACATTCCTATAACTGGTTTAGTTAAACATTCCTATAACTGGTTTAGTTAAACATTCCTATAACTGGTTTAGTTAAACATTCCTATCACTGGTTCAGTTAAACATTCCTATAACTGGTTTAGTTAAACATTCCTATCACTGGTTTAGTTAAACATTCCTACAACTGGTTTAGTTAAACATTCCTAT
>MUZC01000364.1:37275-40871 GCA_002072015.1 Radix auricularia | reverse complement strand
GGTTTAGTTAAACATTCCTATAACTGGTTTAGTTAAACATTCCTATAACTGGTTCAGTTAAACATTCCTTTAACTGGTTTAGTTAAACATTCCTATCACTGGTTTAGTTAAACATTCCTACAACTGGTTTAGTTAAACATTCCTATCACTGGTTTAGTTAAACATTCCTATAACTGGTTTAGTTAAACATTCCCAAACTTTATATCCTTGTAGATCTTCCACAATTAAAATCCCTAATTTTATCAGAATACAGTCTCCTCGTTGGTGAATAAAGATAATTTACACACGTCGTGATGCTCCTAGCCCAGCCTGGTTGGTTTTAAAGTTGTTTTTTCCTTCCTTAAATGGCATTGGTTATAAATTAAAATTAGCCAGAATTTGTTTTCTACTGCGCGTTGAAATAAACAACTGGTGGCTAGGGGGGGGGGGGGTATTTAGACTTCTTGTACATAAAAGTCTATTTAAGATTCGCATTTTAATTCACCAAAACATTGTTTTTAATTATTATCTTTATTTAGTTCTCATTCTGTTACCATGAGCTCATTCCAAGCCACATTTATTAGAGAAAAATAAACAACAACAAAACGAAAACTCTTTTACTGCCTTAGGATATCTTGCACCAAAAACTTAGCTTGAAATTTTAATCTCAGCGAATTGTTTGAGGAAAAACAACAATCATGAGTATACGCTCAGGGCGAATAAATGTTTAATATAAAAGATAGATCACATTAGGCAGCGACGAATAATTCACAGGTTAACACGAAGAGAAAGATAAAATTACGCATGGACATGAATTATGGAATTATCGTGTTATTTAGATAAGCAGAAGGCCGGAGGGGAGGCAAGCAGACGAATGTAAGGGAGGCAAGCAGACAGCAGACAGGGAGGAAGTCAGAAAGCCGTAGCAAGCAGATAATGAAAAGGGAGGCAATCGGACAACTGCAGGGAAGACGTGGGTCTATGTGAATGTTGATGATATTCAAGATTAACTCGTTGTGGATAGAAAGGGGAAAACAAGGTTTTAAAAAATAAAATTTTATGAAAGCTAAAACTTCAATAGAAACGTGTTCAAGAGCCAAGACGTTTGCTTACGATAATGTTAAGCATCACTTGTAGGACAAAACGTAAAACTAACGGCACATTACATACGCCTGGTTATAAGACGATTAATAGTCCAAGCGTATAAAGGTCCGGAGTTAGGATTGGTGAATATTAAAAATTAGAATTTGTGAAGATTGAATATTTATTATTAGTGTTGATGAAAATTTAGGATTATTAAATAGTAACATATGGATTTTGTTTTCACATCAGTGACATTCAGAGATAGCATTGCCTTGTTACCAACCACCAATATGTGTTGTTTCCCTTTCGTCTTGTCTTTTCTCTGACTCTACTAGAAGTTGTTCCTTGCTTTTCAAATTCCCAATTATCCTCGTTGACTTTTAAAACATGTTTGCCCTCCCTTGCCATTTATTGGCTGCAAGACGTCACAGGCATGCTCTTGGCACTGTGAACTCCGCACTTTGAACTCTGCACTCTGACCCTGGGATCTCATTCACACAACTTTGTCATAACACATCAATCACTTGGTGCGTCGTCGTATTTAGCTGGGTGCACCTGACCCCCGCAGGTCACGACCTCTGCCCTCCGACCACACATTGTGATCAAAGACCAAACGAAATGTGGCTAAGCTGAAATCCTACTCAAAATGCTGCATGGTTTATCTGACTTCTGACTACGAGAAGTTGTCTGAGGTTGGAATTGTTGAGAACACGGGAGATTTTTGTTCTTTCAACATTCAGTTTCAAAAAGTCAAATTTCAAAATACGAAAACATTCAATTTTAAGAAGAAAGAAAGTCTGACCTAACTAAAGTGCTGGTGATTGTATCATGATATACATAAAATAGCGGCTGGATAGCGAAGTCATTAGTGCGCTCGCCTCACAAGCTGAGGGCCGTGGGATCTATCCCACGTTAAGGCCCAAAAATAAATTATTGATGAATGACTATTGCTAAAAAGTCCCCTTCTGACCCCACCCCACACAAACTTCTTTTTAGTCAGTGTCTCGAGGGCTTAACTCAGCATTGGGTATCGGTATAGTTCATTTCACTTGCGTGACTTTCGTCGGTCCCTTTTCCCGTTTCTCTCCCAAAAGTTGGATTGTTGTGTTGTGTTGTTTCAAACGGTGTACACGAGGTGGTGTCCTTGGCTGCCGCGAGAATCACGTGTCGTGAGAACACGAGACACAGGAAGTGACGTTGAGAGCAACAACAGGGTCATGTGATCCAGCTGTGTGGAGTTTGAAAGGGACACCGTGACATTGTTGTGTTAGGATTTAGAAGCCTGCTTCGAGTTATGAGAAACAATGCCAACATTTGTAGACTCTAAAAATTCTCAAACTGTGTCGATAAAAGGACACCAAAATTCAACATTTGATTCTCATTTGAACTAACAATGTTAATATGTTTTGCCATTTTTTCGGACCAGGAAACGACTGAAACGTCCATATATGTAATGTGTATTATTTTTTAGACAAGGTTTTCATAAATGTTGTTAAAATTATCAGGTTGTACATAGGTTTCACCATGGTGCAGTCCTCTATAATGACGTCATGCAACGTAGAATTGCCAAAAATCTTTAGATAAGCCCTAACAGAAAACCCAGATAGTTGAAATATCTTAATTAAACTTGATCAGCGGAATACCCGGATGTTCTATTTTAAGATTTCCGCCATTAAATGACAAGCTATATTCTCAGTTGTACCTTTGTTGTTTCCCAGCAGTGAGCAGCGCCATGGCGTGCCCCCACGAGATCTCCACCTCTGCCCACCACTGTTTCACCGACTACACCCTGCAGCTCCAGAACATGTTGAATAGCGCCAACAAACTCTGCTGTGGGATGGACGCTGAGACTCTGAGGGCGTTCTGTCAGTAAGTCAACTACGTCTGGTTTGTAGTGGACGTCTTTTACTTTGTCTTGTTGATTTTTTATTTTATTTTTATGTTGCCGTTAAGTTTTCCTATTTTAATATTCGTTTTTTCTTTTTTTTTTTTAATTCAAAAAAAGTGTTTTGTGCTAATGAAATTGATTTTTAAAAAAAAATATTTCAATGTACTTTGTGCTGTGCTTGTGGTGGTGTTTAGTTTTTGATGTACTTTGTGCTGTGCTTGTGGTGGTGTTTAGTTTTTGATGTACTTTGTGCTGTGCTTGTGGTGGTGTTTAGTTTTTGATGTACTTTGTGCTGCTATTTGACAACATGCATATAGCAATAATATAACACTACATCTCACATACTTGGCATTTCAAATTCTTCAATTTTTCAAGCATCGCTTATTTAAAACAATAATAATTAAAAGAAAAGCTCAGTTAGTAGATTCTAAACTGACCTAAAACCCCACCCCACCCCACCACCACATTTGATCTGGCTCGTGTTGTTTTTATTTTTTAATTTTATTTTTCACGTCTCTTCTCATTTAAACATATACCGTCATCTTTCTATATGTACCATCATCTTTCTTATATGTACTATCATCTTATTACATATACCGTAATCTTTCTATATGTACCATCATCTTTCTATATGTACTATCATCTT
>MUZC01000364.1:14775-32275 GCA_002072015.1 Radix auricularia | reverse complement strand
ATCACCCAAAAGTTGTGGGGATATCTCTCCTAGTGTTGGGGTGACCACATCACCCAAAAGTTGTGGGAATATCTGTCCTAGTGTAGGGGTGATCACATTACCCAAAAGTCGTGGGGATATCTCTCCTAGTGTTGGGGTGACCACATTACCCAAAAGTTGTGGGAATATCTCTCCTAGTTGGGGTGACCACATCACCCAAAAGTTGTGGGAATATCTGTCCTAGTGTCGGGGAGATCACATTACCCAAAAGTCGTGGGGATATCCCTCCTAGTGTTGGGGTGACCACATTACCCAAAAGTTGTGGGGATAACTCTCCTAGTTGGGGTGACCACATCACCCAAAAGTTGTGGGAATATCTCTCTTAGAGTTCGGGTAACCACATCACCCAAAAGTTGTGGGTATAACTCTCCTAGAGTTCGGGTGACATCATAAGCTCTTACCTCGAGCGTTGGTTTGGGAGTGGGGGAGGTGGAGGGAACTACAAATATATTCTTGAGCGCAGACTTAGTGGTATAGAAACCAAAATTTGAAATAATGATCAATAATCGCAAATACAATCGAAAAAAATATTATTAACAAATTACCAAACAAAGAAAAGAATAACCAAAAAAAAAGTAACTTATTTATAATAATGTATGAGGTTTTATATTTTGTCTATCATTATGTTCCGTAATTAAGATGTTTAAAGCGATTTTAGATGCTTGATATAACACGCTACCAGATATATAGAGAATGATTGAATACATTACTCAACGGAGATCTGACGTTGGTGTTATTCTTTTTATCTTTTATTTTTAGGAGGCGCTGAAACTAAGTCATGGACTTCTTTTGAAGGACATATAATGACACTACGGGTTAGCTAGAAAGTATTGTGATATAACAAATAGGATATATTATAATGACACTACGGGTTAGCTAGAAAGTGTTGTGATATAACAAGTAGGGTATATTATAATGACACTAGGGTTAGCTAGAAAGTGTTGTGATATAACAAGTAGGGTATATTATAATGACACTAGGGTTAGCTAGAAAGTATTGTGATATAACAAATAGGATATATTATAATGACACTACTGGTTAGCTAGAAAGTATTGTGACATAACAAGTAGGATATATTATAATGACACTACGGGTTAGCTAGAAAGTATTGTGATATAACAAATAGGATATATTATAATGACACTACGGGGTAGCTAGAAAGTGTTGTGATATAACAAATAGGATCTATTATAATGACACTACGGGGTAGCTAGAAAGTGTTGTGATATAACAAATAGGATATATTATAATGACACTACGGGTTAGCTAGAAAGTATTGTGATATAACAAATAGGATCTATTATAATGACACTAGGGTTAGCTAGAAAGTGTTGTGATATAACAAATAGGATATATTATAATGACACTACGGGTTAGCTAGAAAGTATTGTGATATAACAAATAGGATCTATTATAATGACACTACGGGGTAGCTAGAAAGTATTGTGATATAACCAATAGCCATCATGATGTAACCAATAGCCATCATGATATAGCCAAGCCATTGAGAATGAAGCAGATTTCAGTTATTCAAGTGTCCCCAAATTATCGGATCCTCATTGTTAAGTCTCAGGCTTCGCGACATTCATTATTAAAAGAAATATGTTTTTTAAACTTTAAGCGTTTCGTGTTTTTTAAATCCTTTTTTATAAAAAAAACTAACTGCTTTCAAAGCTCTCCAAAACTGAAGAGGTCTTATCGCTTGTAAAATCAAAACAGCAGTAATCTCCCTGACAAAAAGTCTCCTCCTCTCAGCATAGAAACGATGACAGATTTAATTATGCGCCGGTCATTTGACTCCACCCAAAAATTCAATTCCCCCCCCCCACTCCTCTCTAGGGAAGCTTGTCTTCACGTCTGGGTAATTTTTTTCCTTTATTTTTTAAGAAACTCCCCCCTCCCCCGCCCTTCCCAACCCTCCTTTTATATCTTGACTACACCCTTGCTATCAGAGGCGTATTTATATATTTTAGGGGTGGGGTGTATTTGGAGGTAATGGGTCACCCGATGTTTGTGTTTTTACCATTTTTATTGTTCAACAAACGGCTGTGTCATGGACATGTTAAATGGAAAAGACGTAAACAAGGTAAGGGTTAGCCTGACCGGACGTAACAAAACAGCGAACGTTTCGGCAAAGAGCCTTTATCAACGAACATACAATACACAAATAAAACGAAAAAAAATAAATGAAGGAACTTAGCTGCGGTGAAATCCAAAGTATCCAAAAAAGTGAAACTGAGAGATGACAGAGCGAATTTATATAGGATAGCAGAGAGTTGGCGGGGTAAACGCCTAGGTGGTTAAAGAAAAGACAATATTCATCCCATGTGGGGCGAGTGTACCGTGATTTTCTATTAATCTGTTTTCAATCTGGACACTCGTGGGTGTGTTAGTCCTGTCAAAGTCCCATCTGTGTTACAATTAGATTGTCCGTATTTTGATTTGAACATCTTGATACACAGTCTGTTGTCAAACATTTTAGTTGATACACAGTCTGTTGTCAAACATTTCAGTTGATACACAATCTGTTGTCAAACATTTCAGTTGATACACAATCTGTTGTCAAACATTTCAGTTGATACTCAATCTGTTGTCAAACAGTTCAGTTGATACACAACCTGTTGTCAAACATTTGAGTTGATACACAATCTGTTGTCAAACATTTCAGTTGATACACAATCTGTTGTCAAACATTTGAGTTGATACTCAATCTGTTGTCAAACATTTGAGTTGATACACAATCTGTTGTCAAACATTTCAGTTGATACACAATCTGTTGTCAAACATTTGAGTTGATACACAATATGTTGTCAAACATTTCAGTTGATACTCAATCTGTTGTCAAACATTTCAGTTGATACTCAATATGTTGTCAAACATTTTAGTTGATACTCAATCTGTTGTCAAACATTTCAGTTGCATTGATGACACGGACGATGTGACAGTTTCTTCGTTAGCCCGTCAAACGTCATCACGAACTTGACCTTTGTAAACAAAAACAAAAATTCAAAAGGCGCAATTCATCACGTGACTTTAAGGAACTCAAAGAATCGCAAATTTTTTAAAGGTTTTTCAAATAAGCTCCACGTTGTTTTTGTCAACGAATAGATCGACAATATTTTCTCTTGCGATTCGCTTCTAACACGACGTTCTGAGTTCAATTTAGTCTTCAGCGATACCCTCATTGCGATGGTATTCGAAAGAGCTGTGTATGAGCAGCTCAGTGTGAGAACTCGATTCTGTCTTCAATTCAATTGAAAGCAATCTCTGTTTGATAACACTTAACCGTCGGAGACCTCGAGTCGTGTTCGGCTCCAGCCATTAAGCCTTGCTTTATAGCACAACAGATGCAGCTAGACTGGGAACCGACTCATCGGTAATAATGGTGTTTACCTTCAATCTAAACATATTTAAAACTGTTGAAAAGGGGGGTGGGGCCGGGGCAAGGCGCTCGTGTGTCGTGCGTGAGTGCGAGCACGAAAGCAAGGCGGCCTTTAGTTGCATATAGCCCACCTTGAGTTCAAAGGTCAATTACTCAGAGATAGAAAAGTTCGGCGTCATCATCATTTATCCTTGTAGTTTCCTTGAGGCACATAGGGCCTGTGTCTCTTGTCATTTTTTGTTTTTGTTTTTTCAAGCTCTCTTGTGTTCTCACAGCCTCACCCAAAGCATTCTGTCTCCATGAAAACTGAATTTTTTAAGATTTTGTTACTTAAATTGAGAATTTTCTTTCGTTAAAATCTTAGTACAGCAATGAAATCAGTTGTTGCTGTTTTTATTTCAGTGACACGTGCTCGCGTGCATTGGAACAGCGACGAAAGAACAACCTTAGAAATAGTATTTAGAAAGTCATTTTTAACTTCCAGAGCCACCCTTCTAGCTTCTGTGAGTTAGTGCCCCTGGTGTACAGTGCCCCTGGTGTACAGTGGCCTGGTGTACAGTGCCCCTGGTGTACAGGCACACGCTCTGAATGTTATTCCCTACTCCACCAGTGTCGGCGCCAGAGATCCGTGATTTCAAGGTTTAAACCTGCGCGACTCGCAATCAATCGGCGGCAACGTTAATGGGGCGAGGCGGCACCACACATTTCATTTCTACCACGAGCCGTCCTTAATTTGATTCCCTCCCCCACCCCACCCCTCTCCCAGCGAACCTTATATCCCCGCAGCAATCAGAGACAAATACGTCACAATCTCGGCTCGGGGACAAAGGCGTGCGTTCCCTCGTGAGTGTTGGTATTCACACGGTAGATTATCCAGTACTTTCGTGTCAATAGTCTTCTTAACTACTTGACGGCATTTAACATGGAGACACTCTTTTTATTTCTGAGTCAGAACCTCATTATAGCGCTGTAGATACATGCCTAATAGTGATCAGAAATTCTGTATTCAGAATTCAAGAGGAAAAAACAAAGGCACAAAAACTCATTGTTCTTAGTAATTGTAAGATAAGAAAACATTATGATAAACATGTGTTTAAATGGTGTATGAGCAGTGATAATATCATTCCTCCGATCAAATGTCTTGATATATCAACAACAAAATAACGTTTATCAATGTTCACTTTCTCTGAAAACTGGTTAGTTAATGTAAGATGGTGAGTTGGTGTAAGATGGTGAGTTGGTGTAAGATAGTGAGTTGGTGTAACATGGTGAGTTGGTGTAAGATGGTGACTTGGTGTAACATGGTGAGTTGGTGTAAGATGGTGAGTTGGTGTAAGATGGCGTGTTGGTGTAAGATGGTGAGTTGGTGTAAGATGGCGTGTTGGTGTAAGATGGTGAGTTGGTGTAAAATGGTGACTTGGTGTAAGATGGCGAGTTGATGTAAGATGGCGAGTTGGTGTAAGATGGTGAATGGGTGTATGATGGCGAGTTGGTGTAAGATGGTGAATGGGTGTAAAATGGTGAGTTGTTGTTGATGTAAGATGGCGAGTTGGTGTAAGATGGGGAGTTGGTGTAACCAAACTTCACAAATCTGCATAAATTTAAATATAGCGTCTTGAAACCGGTTGTTTTGACTGTGAGGATTTTAAGAAACACAGTATTTTAATACGGTGGTTTGAATTACGGTGTTTTAACATAACGTGTTTGAACAGTGATTTTAAATACGTAGGTGAAAATTACAGAGACTTAAAATAAAGGTTTGAACTTTGAATACAAAGCCGCCGCCCCCCCCCCACCTCCGAGTGATACTGAGTGTTTGCTAAAATATTGATGAGCGCCTAATTCCTGGTAATCCTGTGTGTAAGTGGCCAGTGCATGGCAAGGTGCGGTGGTTGGGGGCCTGACGGCTGACAGACAGACACACAATTAGACTAATCCTCTCCGACGGCCCGGCCATATGGCTTCGGTGTGAAGTCGTCTCAAGGGGGAACTCGTCATCACTCAGTGGCTTTGTCTTTGTTTGTTCATTGCTGCATACATGGCAGGGGCCGGCTTGGATGGATGGGTCTGTGGATGGGATGGATGGTCCGTGTAGGGGTCAGCGTATGGGTCAGCGTATGGATCAGCGTATGGGTCAGCGTATGGGTCTGTGGAAGGGTAGGTGGGGGAATGGATGGTCAGTGTATGCTTTGGTCATGGGTCATTGTATGGGTCAGCGTATGGGTCAGTCATGGGTAAGTGTATGGGCCCGTCATGAGTCCGTGTATGGAACAGTCATGGGTCAATGTATGGGTCATTGTATGGGTCAGTGTATGGGTCAGTCATAGGTCGGTGTATGGGTCAATGTATGGGTCATTGTATGGGTCAGTGTGTGGGTCAGCCATTGTTCAGTCATGGGTCAGTGTATGGGTCAGTCATGGGTCAATGTTTGGGTCAGTGTATGGGTCAGTGTGTGGGTCAGCCATGGTTCATTCATTGGTTAGTGTATGGGTCAGTCATGGGTCAATGTATGGGTCTGTGTATGGGTCAGTCATGGGTCATTTTTGCATTTTAAAAATGGTTCATTGGAAGAGTAGGTAGATCATTGCATGGGTTGGTCAGTGATATAGTTTAGTTGATAAGTAAGTCGATTTGTTTGTGAGATGGTTGGTTGTCTATAAGACGTTTATCTATATATCATTGAATCCACTGAATGACGCAATAGGTCGTTTCTCTTGACCAAACATCCCTCCGAGCTTCGTTGATCCGCGTGCGAAGAAAAAATCTCGTGAGAAGAGTTGCACAGCATCCATTTTTTGTGTTGTATTAAAGGTAACATTGGCCGCGACTAGTCATAATTCACACACATCAACGAGTTAACCCGACAATGGAGACCGTTTGTTAGAGTTCAAAATTAAAAAAGTTCTGTCAAAGTTCTAACATAGTTCACAAGTTATTACAATTTAAACTCACACAAGTTAGCCTCGCTAAAAGAAAACGAAAGCTTAATGTCGTTGCTAAGCAACTTTTGCTGTTTTATTTGTTGTTGTTTGTTTGTTTGTTGTTGTTTTTTTGGTCTTCGTTTACACTTTATGGCCACGTTTGTCTAGCTATTTAATTAGGTCACTCCTAACGTGATGGCTTTCTGAGCCCCCCAAAAATGTTTGATCGTTTGTATGGATCGACTTTTGGAAAAGATATTTTAACTGCTGCAAAATAATTATATGCATATAAATATAATTCTTTCACACAGCTTCCAAAACTATCTTTGGACCCCACGAAAAATGGATAACTTGGTGCTCTTACTTCTATTTACTGTAGGCTCCCTGCTGATCAGATTTGAGACCCACGATTTTAACTTCGTCCAATCATGAAAGAAAAATAACTCATTTATGGCGGATGTTTGCGGCGGTTATAAAACTGTAAGAGTATCTCCGGGCGCTCTAAGTGATGGCTCTATTTTGTTGTAGGCGTATTGATTTCAAATAAACCTCGCCGCATTATTTTTTTACCTTGTTTGCAATCGTCGGGTGAGTTGAAACCTGCGGACATTCTTAGCCGCCGAGTCAAATGTTTTAAACTTTTACTCGGACTTTATTTCGATAGGAGTCATGGCGTCCTACAACATCTATCAAGATAGGAGTCACGGCGTCCTACAACATCTATCAAGATAAGAGTCATGGCGTCCTACAACATATATCAAGATAGGAGTCACGGTGTCCTACAACATCTATCAAGATAGGAGTCATGGCGTCCTACACACATATATCAAGATAGGAGTCATGGCGTCCTACACACATATATCAAGATAGGAGTCACGGCGTCCTACACACATATATCAAGATAAGAGTCATGGCGTCCTACATCTATCAAGATATGAGTCACGGCGTCCTACAACATCTATCAAGATAGGAGTCATGGCGTCCTACATCTATCAAGATAGGAGTCACGGCGTCCTACAACATCTATCAAGATAGGAGTCATGGCGTCCTACATCTATCAAGATAGGAGTCACGGTGTCCTACAACATCTATCAAGATATGAATCATGGTGTCCTACAACATCTATCAAGATAGGAGTCATGGCGTCCTACAACATCTATCCAGATAGGAGTCATGGCGTCCTACAACATCTATCAAGATAGGAGTCACGGCGTCCTACAAATTCTATCAAGTGTTTATAATGAAATGCCTCTTAATTTTACGTCAGTTAAATTTTTGTATTGTTTTCTTAAGGATTATTATTTTAAACATTTCTTATCAGATTGACGGGAAAGGAGATAATATTTATATAAAAATAACATTTTTAAAAAACGAATGTATACATTCGGTCCTCGCTAAGTCAAACTTCACTAAGTCGAAAACCTCCCTATATCGAATTAATTGTTAGATTCCCTTAACTTGAAGATGTTTTTGCTTCAAACCTTTGTTAATTGAATTTTCCAAGGCGTTTGGGTTATTATTCTGGGGAGACATTTCAGAACACGTCTGCCGCAAATACACGTAAAGGGACGAAAATTATATTCTTAGTGCATTCAACAAGGGATTAAGCGACTCGTGCAAGAAACAAAGATGACCAAGACAAGAAAAAGGAGTGGCTTGAAGAATGGTCTTTAATTCGCGTGCTGCGCGCTGTGAGTCTTTAAACAAAGAAAAAAGAAAATCTTACTTCCCCCATACAAATTTGGAGGTAATAAAGTAGGGGGGGAGGTAAGGTGTCTCCTCTCACGGGCTTGTGTCGATATGTCAAAGCAAGTTGGCTTCCTTTAGTATGAAACATCGGACACCGCCTCCCTTTCCCGTCAAGTCTTCTAGCCGTTATGACTGTTCCCCTCAAAATTGTCATTGATTAATCTGCCCCTATTACGCCATTTTCCCTAACTCGAAAACTCCTTGAGTTGAATTTTTTCGGGTCCCTTTGAGTTCGACCAAGATAGGTCCTACTGTATGTAGAGATTATTCTACAATTCGGACATGTTATCTGCTTTAAGCCGCTGGAGCAGAAACACTTCTCACAAACTTTTTAGATTGCTACGACATTGTCGAAATTTCTATTTCCATTTCATGAAAAAGAAAAAAAAATAGGTCAGAATGAGCAAGGTGCCCTGGAAAATGTAATATTTAAAACTAATGTTACGATCAATGCGAACAGTGTGTTCGATGATCTTTGCGACGGATACAAGAACAGGTTCAAATGGCGATGAGTTTAGCAACGGAAATGTTGATATGGTGATCAAGATTAATTCGTCAATCCATTTGGGTTAGAGGTTAAAGCGACCGGCAGCTGATCATCTTTTCTGTACCTGGGGCCCAGTTATTGGTGTAACTACCCACAACTTAATGTCGGTAATATAACAATGAATCAGTGTACGGACTATTGGGAGCGTGGTCGTTGATCATTCCTCAGTCTGAAATAGAACACTACGGTAAGCACGTGTGAACGCTGCTCAATATTTGACCTCGTTTAGGAGATGAATGAAATTAAGTTCAAAAAAGTGAATTTTTTAAACTACGATTCATCATCCCTCACATATATTCCCGTTTTAAAAGACATCTGACGTCAGTTCTAAAATTGAAATCTAGGCTGCGGTAGTTCCAGTAGTTGAAGAATTTGAAGCAGTTTAAGTTGTTGAAGTATTTGAAACAATTCTTTAGTGGTCCACCACTTTAGAATTCTACTGTAAAGCCAATCTGTAAATCTAATCAAATATACCTTTGAAAAACTTAAAATTTATTTACTTTTTCCACGAAACTTTTGCCTGCAAATGTGTTAACTTTAATTATTTTTTTTAAAAATATAATACTAAAATTAGCAATATAAAATTTATTTTAACTTTCGTCACTGGATAAATGGACAGATCTTGACCAAACTCGGTACATAAAAATTGAGGGCCTGAAATAAATCTACTTCAGGGCATTAAAATTCTAACGTACCTTCCTTTTTTTTTTCTTTCTTTCTTTTTTTTAAATAAGAAAATTACACTAAAACGCTACACGGGTATGGAACTTACCATCCATCTCTCTCTCTCTCTCTCTCTCTAAATATATATAGGCATCTCAGTCTCTCTCTTTATGTATAAATATTTTTTCTCTATCTCTCTCTTTCCCTCTCTATCTCTCTCTGTCTCTCTCTCTCTGTCTCTCTCTATCACTCCCTCTGTCTGTCTCTCTCTCTGTCTCTCTCTATCACTCCCTCTGTCTGTCTCTGTCTCTGTCTCTGTCTCTCTCTCTCTGTCTCTCTCTCTCTCTCTCTCTCTCTCTCTCTCTATCACTCCCTCTGTCTGTCTCTGTCTCTGTCTCTGTCTCTCTCTCTCTCTCTCTCTCTGTCTCTCTCTCTCTGTCTCTCTCTATCACTCCCTCTGTCTGTCTCTGTCTCTGTCTCTCTCTCTCTCTCTCTCTCTCTCTTGATGACCTTGGTTGTAGCAGGTGCTGAGTGTAAAAAGGGACGCAACGAGAAACAATTTGAGACCAAAACTTTGTGCTTGACGGGCATCCGATGAATAATCCGACAACGTACGAGGACACCTCGCCTCGCTCCGTCATTTTTCACCCCGTTTATCGTCATCTCTTGAGCTCCATAAATTAAACTTTTAGAAAGCATGACACCCAGAGCTTAGCGTGGGCGAGGCGAGCCACAAAGGGAGGGAAGTTAACCGGATCCTTGGCTCTTGTAGTGGTTAATTATCTTTGACAGACATTTGGGTCGCTGCGACGGCAACGTGCCTGGACGATGCTGAAATATTAGGGCTTTGTCTCTGTGGGGTGGGAGGGGGGATAATGGCATACTGTGAGGCTAGAGGTGTTAAGGCAACCATGGCATATGCCCCATTTTATCAGGGCAACTGGGGCAAATACCCATTTTACCAGGGCAACTAGGGTAATTGTTCCATTTTACCAGGGCAACTAGGGTAATTGTTCCATTTTATCAGGGCAACTGAGGCAATAGACCCATTTTATCAGGGCAACTGGGGCATATGTCCCATTTTATCAGGGCAACTGGGGCAAATACCCATTTTACCAGGGCAACTAGGGTAATTGTTCCATTTTATCAGGGCAACTGAGGCAATAGACCCATTTTATCAAGAAAACTGAGGCAATAGACCCATTTTATCACGGCAACTGTGGCAATTGACCAATTTTATCTGGGCAACTGGGAAAAGTTACAGTATTTTATGTACCACAGCAAATGTCACCTTTTATTAGGATAACTGGGACATAGTATAATATGAAAATTTATGATGTCCAGTTTGATGTCCAGTTGGATGTCCAGTTTGATGTCTAGTTTGATGTCCAGATTGATGTCCAGTGTGATGTCATCTATTGTCAGGACATCAGTATACACGGGTTGTCATGTATGGCGTTCATCTTTCATTAATGCAACTAATAAATATTTCTAGCATCTCTCATGAAAGGACGCATTGATTTCATTGTACTTGAACCGGTAATCGTTTGTTTGCCATGATTACACGTACCATGAGGCTGTGGATTCGATACAATTAGACTTGGTGCTGCGATTACACTTTTTGTTCTATTTGTCCGAAAAAAAATTCGTTTCTTAAGTTGAACAATTTGCTGAAGTCACTGCATTATACATGTTATTTTCTTCAAATATCACGCAAGTTAAAATGGTGATGACCACATCTATTCATGTGTGTCTTGGACTACTTTGGTTTTCATAATACGACGGCCATCAGACACCTCAACTAAAGCACTGTTTTTTTTTTAATTAAAAAAAAAAAAGAAATTTTAATATGCAGCGTTTTTTTTTAAAGCTTTGACTAGTCTTTAGATTTACAAGAACCCCCTGCTCCCCCTACACCCCCTTGCCTAATATATCGCTAATACTTATTTTAAAAGAGATTGTCTAAAATATAAATTTAAGCTAATACGTTAAAGACTTTTTTGTTTGCAATTTTAACAGAATATGTTTGTGAAAATAATGATCAATAAATCATTTACAATTTTCAATTAAACTACACTAACAATTTTTAAAAATTATCAACTGCAATTTTTCATCGTTATTTAATGTATCTATAAAAAGTTATTTAAATACGGATTTTATTTTGGCTATACAAAATCAATATCTTGAATAAGGGAATTTTTTTACAAACTTTTCTAAAAATAAACATATGTTTGATCTTAAAACTATGAGAAAGAATCAATGCAAAAACTCAACATCGATAATAACACAACAAATTGTGTAATTGATTATTTAGGTTCATTCAAAAGAAATCTCCGGGGGGGGGGGGATGATGTTATTATGCTAAAAGTTTAAAGTTGAAAGATATCTTCTCGTTATGGATGGGTTAATAATTTTTGGTATTTACAACGCAAAATTCTGTGATCAATTTAGTGTGTGTTCTGGTTGTACTTAAAACATCATTTTAAAGGTATCTGGCTCACTCAATTCATTAACACAATATGTCCTCTATTCTCTCAGGGCCTACAGAACCGCTGTCACCTGTATAACACAATTGAGAACCGTTTGCCCCAAAGACAGGCACGACAAGATCGACACCGTGTGGAGCAACTTTGAGGTGGCGCGTGCAGGTCTCCGCGAGCTGTGCTCAGACGACAGTCTTATTGAGAGTGAGTACAACATAGACATGTACGTCACCAACACGGGGGATAACTGTATGTGATATGGGAGCCCTTGAGTAGAGATGAATAGAATAAAATAGAGAGTACCACTTCGTCATGTACGTTAAAGAGTTTGTGCAGTTGTTTTGAGGACAGCATAAGGAACAACGTTGGGGAGTGGGGTTAGCGAGCAACGTTGGGGAGTGGGGATGGTGAACAACGTTGGGGAGTGGGGTAGCGAACAACGTTGGGGAGTGGGGGTAGCGAACAACGTTGGGGAGTGGGGTAGCGAACAACGTTGGGGAGTGGGGTAGCGAACAACGTTGGGGAGTGGGGGTAGCGAACAAAGTTGGGGAGTGGTGTAGCGAACAACGTTGGAGAGTGGGGTTGGCGAACAACGTTGGGGAGTGGGGTTGGCGAACAAGTACAATATCATGGATTTGTCTAATATTTTATTTACTTAATTCTCTTTATTGAAATTGTCAAAATAAAAAAAGAATTATAATAAATGTTTATACGTTTTTTTTATCTACTGGCTCATTTGCAAAATTTATAAGATATTCCAATTTTTAAAAAAAATTATAATAATAATCGTGAGATTTTTTATTTTTTTTTGGCGATGACAGCAATGATAAATTCTTATATTTTTAATATGGGAAAATAAATGCTTCAAATAAGCGAAATAAAAATAAAATGCAAACTTTATTTCGTAATTATAATGACTCAATAAAAAAAATTGAATTTTATGTCATTGTATGTTGCGCATACACGTTTCATACATTTGACGATCTAACTATCATTCAACTCATGGCTTAGGCTTAGTATTCCGTTGCCATTTATGGTCTTTGAACAAACGTCATCATTTTATTTTTTTTCCCCCCCCCCCCCGCTCGTCTTCCTCGTGTACATTTATTGCGATCCATAGAGACTTTGAAGATGACCTTCTAACAATAAGCCAGAGACAGCAGATCTAACTGGGACGATTATTCAGAGATAGCAGATCTAACTGGGACTATTATCCTATAAAACCATTGGCTGAAGTGCAAACTGGCCACGCCAACGGTGAAATCGTGAAGATGTTTATTCATATAGCGCTAGTTGAAGCACGTATAAGTATAACACATTGATACAGTGACGATATCAATGTTTGATATTAAATAGCTTCTCCTGTCTTTAAATTAGTATTTAACTTATTTAAGACGCTCAACAAAGAAATGTACAGCTAACCTTTGTTTTTTAAAACTTTTCTTTTGGGTTATCAATGATAAAATCCGCCCCCCCCCCCCACAAGAGTACAGTAAATCATGTACAAAGACAAAATAACTTGATCAAGAGAATGTAACGATTATTTCAATGGACGCTAATCGCGTACAAATTGTTATTGCGAGGAGATTGGTTGGGAATAGGAGAACGTAGTTGTTGAAAAATAAAGAAAATTATTAAAGATACCTGAAAGATAAACTCAGCACAAGAATAGGAGAAAAAAAATTATTGGCTATTTACTTCCGTTTGACTTGTCAGCAACTCGAGTCACTTGACATTTGATGTCGTCCGTTGACATTTGATATCCTCAATTGACATTTGTTGACGTTATTTAAGAAAATGGAGTGTTGGAGAGATCTTTTAAAATATTATTTTTGACTTTAGACTCGAGCATTTAGCTTGCAGATTCATGGAGACAACCTCGACTTGACACAAAGATAACTCTTGACTACATCAGGGGAGGTAAGTCTGACTGGTTTATTGGGTTGAGATCAATAACTCCTGTAGCGACATGCGTACATTTATCACACAGTGGATCTCAAACGGGATGTTCTCCCCCGTGGGTACCACTAAACTGTTACAGACGGATACCGAAAAGAACATTTAAAAAGTCAAGCCGTTGTTTGCAGGTTGTCTGTTTCTTCCAAGAATAATTTTGCCTGTCATTTTCGTTCCATTTGTTATGCTAAATATAGTTGAAATATTATGTTATTTGTATACCTATTTTATCGTTTAACTTAATAATTACTGGCGATAAATTCAACGAACTCAATGGCCTTCATAAACTTTCAAAACTCCTCACGCGCTGGAAAAAGCGGTGGTGGTGTAAAATCATGTCATATAATAGTATGCAGGTACCATTGAGACCTTACTCTTTAAAAAAAACAACATGAGAGCCTTACAATGGCAGGATTTAAGTACAAAGATTATGAGAGGTGCTGTAAGCCATTCAGTCGTATTTCTTCTGCCCGTACTCCAAACATCAAAGTAACCTATTGACTGGTGCGATTATTTTCTCCCGAAACATGTTCCCGGTAACCAATAGTTTACAAAAGGGCCCTGCCCCAGGCCTTATGATAAGAACCCAGTGGCGGCAACCACTAAACGTATTTGTACAGGCTCGGTCTCACAGAGTCGGCTAATAGACATGTTTGCCCCTAACCAAACATCCGAACAGCAAGAAACAGGGGACGGGCTACCGCCTGCCGGGGTAAGAGATTAGCATTAATATTTATCTACCCTGAAGACACGGAGGAGGTGTGCGGGGGATAACACACACAAGTCACCCAGAGACCAGAACAACACAAATAATGATTCTGTGATTTAGGATTTTAGCTTTCAAGAGTGATTCTATGAGTTGAGATTAAAGTCAAATTTGGTCACTTTTCGAATTTAAGAAACTGAAGCACTTAAGTGAGATATGCGCCAACACCCCCTCCCTGCCCATAATTTAAAATGATAATTTAAAATTAATTAAAAACAATTCAAAAGCACAATGTACTGACCATTTAATACATGGGTAGAAGTAACTGTCGGCAATTTCATGGACATTTGTTTTAAAATGATTGACCTTATCGATACCATTTACACAATTTCAGTAAAAATATTGCTAAATATACATGAATAAATGACATAGATGTTATATTTTTAATTCGCCAGCAGTTTCTTATCTGCTTGAAAACGTGTAGATTTGAAATTTAATATCCGTTTATGTTATTAGAACCAATATCAAAAGAGCTGAATACAATTATTCTTGACGTCATTGTCGGTTCTTTTTAAAACTTCTACGGAAGTATTATTTCCCACAGCGAATGTCAAAAGCCGGAAGTGTTGCTGTAGACTGGAATACAAACATGTAAACATTGTTGCAACTCCAGCGACTTCTCAGATGCCGGTTAGTGTCTCCTCTCCCAGACACATCGTGGGATTTGATAGAGGAAGGTGGGGATGTGGTGGGGGGGGGGGTAGAGAGTAATGGTTAAGAGTGGCTCCGGGGGAAACGGCGGATTTTTCTTTGAGTGGTAGCAAACGTATCCGACATGTTTTGGTTGCTTGGGACGGATCGAGACATTAAGTTATTTTGAAAAAAATATGGTTAACAGTAAAGAAGACGTTCAAATTTGTATTTAAAAGATGGTGGTAAGAAAAGTTCCGTCAGATCATGGGTTCTAAAGCAGGACCACTCTCGACCCCCTTTGATGTCGGTGCAGGTATTCTAGAGGCTGGCTTCAAGATCTTCTTTTCTTTAGTTAAAAAACCAACACGTTTACAATGTTCTGAGTGCTGGTGGGTTTACATTGCCGAGAACTAGCTGCACGTGGAGGCCTTTGGGTGGCTTTGAGTGCTCGGTGAGTTCAAAGAAAACTTTGAGTTTGAGAACCACTGTTTTTAATAATACCCCTCCAGTATATGCAACCTAAGAAGAGAAAAATTTAGTTTCTAATTTATCCGAGTCGTCTGCTTGGTAATTTTTTGTGATGAATTAAATATCCATATCCACTTATTATAAATTATATTAATATACAGCGTTACCTCACGACAAACAACAAACAAGAATACGCATTTGAATATAAATGTATTAGCCTACTTAAAAAGCCACATGACGATGTGTTTTGACTAAGGCAATATACAGGGAAACGCACACTTGATGCGGAAAGAACGTGTTTGAAAGGTAATTTTTTTCAAAGTGGGATTAGGGTTGCCAGCTCAATAAAATAACTTTTATTGACAAATATAAGAATTCTCAACAAAATTTACGGACAAAAACAAATTTTTACGGACACATTTAACATAAAATGTTGACCTTAAAACGGAAGAATATGATGCATAATCCATGCATTGTAGCTAAAAATGTTAAGTATCCATATGAGCACGTCTCTATAATGTTAGTTAATTTTATTGTATGACATTCATCATCATTGACAGTGTTTAATTCCTCCTGCTTATGATCATACATCGAAACATTTACACTGTCGATCATTGTGGGAGTAATTTTTCCCGGTCCATTTCTCAGAGTCAGTAAGCTTTCAAACATTGGAGTAGACAATTTGTTTCTCAAGTTGGTTTTCAATAAACTAACAGCGGGGAAAAAAAATTAAAAATTTAAATTTTAATTCAGAAAATAGATATCACAAACATGATTACCCAAATTTTTTTTAACGTTTAGATACCACGTTTTGTCATTTCTTTTTTTATGGACGTCTAAATTTTTTTTTTACGGAATTTTACGGACAGGCAATTTCACAACAAATCTTTACGGACTGTCCGTAAAATTACGGACGGTTGACAACCCTGAGTGGGGGAGGCATGATACATGACCATTTGTGGGGTCAAACTTGGTCTACGGTGTTTTATGGAAAGTAATTAGAGCTCGTTAGTGACAACATTTACACACAGAAAAAACTAAATGTGTAAATTCTTGTCATGGGAACTATAAATAAAAGAATTTCCAGATAATAAGGCAAAATACATGGAATAAACCGTATCTGTCATTTTATAAAGTTAGAAACAAGAAAGTAATGCACGTCATCATTGCTTTGTGAGTAGGAGATTGTTTGAGAACAGAAACAACAAATGTTCGCATCAAATGTTCAGTCTGTGGTGGCTGATATCTTCCCTCCACACGCGCTGAACGTTTGTGATATCAAAAATGGTCAGTGGAAAAAAGTCATCGAAATTAAAAATAAAGTTGAATAATATGAATATATGGCGGCTTCTTGCGCACCTCACTGTAGTTATTATTTTATCATTATTTTTTTTCAATGTTACGTTACTGTTGTTTTTTTTTAGTATGTTATCAAGGTCGCCCGCGGAAACGAAACTTCTTTTCTTCTTTATAAAGATGTTTTTAAATATTTTTTTTGGTATACTTTTTATTTTTTAAACAAATATTTATCTATTTTCAACTGTGAGGAACAGATTCTAAGTGTGAAACAGACTTTCAAAGAATCCTAGAGCAAACTAGAGATAAGAATAAAACATGCCAGCAAAAACAGCTGCTGTATCTCTCACTATCAGTGCATCTTTTAATGAAACTGTCGACATTAATCTTACTACTACTATCACGCGGCAACAACAAAAAAACAAAACAAAAAAAAAAAACCAAAAAAAAATTGTTGACAATAAAATAAGTGACAACTTTGAAATTTTGAAAACATTAATCTCTAACCTGAACTCTTGTTGTTGTTTTTTTTATTTATTTTTTTTTTTTAAAAAAATTATTATTATTATTATTATTTTATTTATTTTTTTTTTTTTT
>MUZC01000364.1:3558-14695 GCA_002072015.1 Radix auricularia | reverse complement strand
TTTTTTTGTACCACCATAGATTCCATTTCATCCCGTCTCAATGAACAATAGCAGAATAGCACATTATTTAAATGACAATATCATGGGTTACAATGCCGCGATAAGCCATTCCAACGTCATGGTATACCACGCCATGACAATCCGAATCATCTCCGCGGTAATATGTGAACGAAAACTTTGCATTTGCTCATTTGCCTTTCCCAAACGGCGCGTGTTTACTGAACAAACCAAAAGTAAATTTAGCTAAACACGTTAAACATCTTCAAGTCTGTTTAAACATCTTCAAGTCTGTTTACACTTTCGTTTGTCAGTTGTCTGTCCGCAAGTCTCACACTGTTCTCTGTGCAGTAGAGTTTCTCGCACTGTTCTGTGTGTAGTAGTTTCTCGCACTGTTCTCTGTGTAGTAGTTTCTCGCACTGTTCTGTGTGTAGTAGAGTTTCATGAAACATGCGCACTACTTTCTTGTAATGTTGTTTTTCGACGCCCCGTATGAGACCAAATGAAGTTTTTGAAATATCGCTAAGTCGCAACGATACTAGCGGCTCTTCGATGCTAGTGGCCCAACGTTAATTGCGGCACAACGATACTAGCGGCTTTAACGATACTAGCAGCTCTACGATACCAGCGACCCAACGATACTAGCGGCTCAACGATACTAGTGGCTCTACGATACTAGCGGCTCTCTCGAAACTTGTATGTCACTAAGATGATCAATTTTGATTTTTCAAAGATCGAATAACAGCTCAATTTCTTTGAAAATGTTTGACTTATAATCCCAGCACGAGGCTAAGTCATCTTGGTTGACTTGTTAATTTTTTTAGGTGAATTTCGTTGAGAATTAGCGGATGGCTGACCATGATAATAATGTATTCTACTAATTATCTTTCAATTTGAAAAGGTCGGACATTTATATGTAGAATACCTCCCATCATGCAGGATGTATTTCAACAGGCAATAAAAAGTTATAAAAATTTAAATCTAACTATTGGAACTTTTTAATATTTTAATTACTAAGTGATCGTGAGATTACTGGTAATGAAATTTGCGAAGCATCAAAAAGTTGATTAAAAAAAGAAATTATTCCAGAAAAATACGTTCTTCTATCTAGCTATGTTTAAATGAAATGATCTTAACGAATCATTTTAAAGCATATGTAATAAAAACTTTGTATTTTCGTCTTCTAAATTTGTAAGCAGTTACGAGATTTAGAATCACGGTATTTGATGGGATACGTCAGTGACATTTCATGGAAGAGAAGAAAAGGAATTTTTCGAAGTTAGTTCAAATATGAATTTACGATATCCTCAGGTGATTTCCTAGTCGACTTTTTAAAATAAAATGTTGTAGTTATGTAACGCGTTCAGTTGTCGTACCGAGACTGTAACCGTATAGAGTCGCGAGTTCAAACCTTGGTCCTGGCAATGTCCCCGACGACACCCAGCCTCGAATTGTTACCTGACATCATTTGGGGAATGAAAATGAGGCTGGACATTGTGCTAGCATCACAATCCCTCGCTCGTGTCCGTGGCTAAGAAAAACCTGTGAACGCCACTTCACTCCCCCCCCCCCCATATAGGCCATCATTGTCCGAACAGGGGGCTTAACTTTTACTTTTGTAATAAATAATCTTATTTTATATTAGTAATAATTATTATAAATTTTTTCTTGAGCATATCTTTACTCTTTTACACGAACGCTTAAGTATTCGTATTAATTAGTCAAAAACTGCTTGAGACATTTGCTTGAATCGTTCCTCAAATAAGTAAACAAAAATATCTGACCGTTACTGAGAGAGTTAAATTCGTGTTAAAAATTATTGAATAACATAAAACAGCAAACGGTAAACATTCCAAAAAGACTTTTTAAAAAAATAAAAATTAAAAAGAACTGCCGCCCCCCCCCCCCCAAAGTGTTATATTTATATCAGGTCGTGTGTTAAGGAGGCAGGTGAATTATTCTACAACCAAATAACACATACATTTATTAGTTGACATCGTTGTGTCAATTACTGGGGATAAAAGTCAATTAAAATGGTAGACATGAAATGGCACAGCAGCAGCGCGTTGCCTTGACAACGCTCACTGATTACCACATTTATATGTACAATGAAACCAAACTAAACATTATAACAAAGATTTTGTTTCTAACAAATTTATTTTTCTTATTATTAGCTATTGCCTATGTAATCTATGCTATGTAACCTTCCTACACAAAACATATAAATGTCTGTCTAACCTTATAAACAATGATATGTCTGGGATTTAATTTCATCAAATATCTAATACTCCTCTGTCTTTGCAGACTATGCAATGCACCAGTCCTGTCTGACAAAAGCTGGGCCCGCATCTGAGACGTGCTTCAACACACATTTGAGAACCTCTGCAGAAATTAAATTTCTAACGGAAGTGACAATACACAAGGGCCGTCATGAACAGTTTTGTGTGTAAGTTTCATTGACATCATACAATTCTGAATTCTCAAATTATTCTCTCTGCAGACTCACTGATTATAAAGATAGCAGGATCGTTTTTAAAATTCCAAAGCAGCCAGAAAACAGACTTTGAACAAATGTTTGAAACCGGCGTGGGAACTACATATAAGACGTGTCTCGTGTAAGACGTGTCTCGTGTAAGACGTGTCTCGTGTAAGACGTGTCTCGTGAAAGACGTGTCTCGTGAAAGACGTGTCTCGTGTAAGACGTGTCTCGTGTACGACGTGTCTCGTGTAAGACGTGTCTCATGTAAGCCGTGTCTCGTGTAAGACTTTCCTCGTGTAAGACGTGTCTCGTGTAAGACGTGTCTCGTGTAAGACTTCCCTCGTGTAAGACGTGTCTCATGTAAGACTTTCCTCGTGTAAGACGTGTCTCGTGTAAGAATTTCCTCGTGTAAGACGTGTCTCGTGTAAGACTTTCCTCGAGTAAGACGTGTCTCGTGTAAGACGTGTCTCGTGTAATACATGTCTCATGTAAGACGTGTCCCGTTACTGATTTTGGTCTGTTTGTATGAGACTTGTATCTTTACCGACGTGTGTCTCTAAGGATACGATAAGAGCTACGGTATCGATGACGTAGATCTGCTTCTCTTCTCTCTGGACTCGGTAACACAAATTGCTTCCATCTTATTCAAAGAAATAACATGAAAAAATATCCTACTATTATAACATTCAACTTCTCATCATTACCATGTACGCAATAACCAGGTGTGTCAGTTCAATCCCACGAAAACAACTCTATGATAATCTTTTTTTAAAACTCCCTTTCACGCCGTTTATTGATAAGACTTAACGCTTTAAAACACCAACAAACACTTTAAAAAACACAAACAAACACAAAAACGAGACACCAACAAACACCAACACTAACAAACACTTATAAACACGACAAACTAACAAACACCAACAAACACAAACACTTACAAACACGAGACACTAACAAACACTTACAAACACAACAAACTATCAAACACCAACAAACACTTACAAACACGAGACACCAACAACACCAACACTTACAAACACGAGACACCAACAAACACAACAAACTACCAAACACCAACAAACACTTACAAACACGAGACACCAACAAATACGAGACACTAACAAACACCAACAAACACTTACAAACACATTTGTTTCCCCAGGGAGATGCTCAAGACCATCGACTGTGTTCGGAGGAATGTCAACCACACGTGTGGTCACCAGCCGGCGGTCCTGTCGGTCATTCTGGTCAAGCCTATGGTCCGCATGAGTACAGAGTGCAACTATTCTGTGATAGAGAGCCAGATGAAGGTCAGTTCACAACATAATAGTTTAAAGACTATACCATCCCCCACTGACCCCCACCCACCAAGCCAAATAAAACACCAGGAACTAAGTTTGCCCCCCTCATATAAATGTAACGTATAAAAATGGGTTCGTTCATGTAATGAATCATTTTAGTAAAGATCAATTCAAAGCTAATTTCGGATCAAGTTTTCTTCGTAGACATTTTTAATCTATTTATTATAAGCACGTACGTGAAATTTTCAAGAGCTTAAATCGCTGGGAAACTGTTTGCACACGTTTTACTAAGATCATCCAGAGTCTCAACTAAGACTAATACAATTTGTTAGAACAGGGGAAATAATTCGTAAAATATGTCACTCGATTAAATATTTACAGTCAATTCCCTTGAAACAAAAAAAAAAGCCAAATAAAAACAGTATAACACAATAGATTCGACTATTAATAATATTATGATATCGTTAAATTTCTTTCAGACCACAAAAAGACCGCATCATGGTCAAGATGCCTACATCAGCGACAAGCATGCTGGCAGCAGTAGAAGTAAAGCACACAATGGAAATAAAGATCATAATGGAAGTAGCTCCATCAGACATTCACCTTGTGCATCTTTCCTTTTATTTTTATTTTTGTTTGCTTTAATATCCACAGGTCGGCCATCGTAGTTCACAATTAGAGCATACAATAACTAATTAATTTTAATATGAAATATTTTATTTTTATTACACCTGTATATTTAGATGAAATGCACTCAATTAAAGAAAATTAATATAAGAATTTGTGTACACCAAGCATCTCTAATGTGGTTTACTTCATTTTAATAAATTTGTGTATACTAGCTTGTTATGATGAGAGGGCACTTTGTGGTATGTAAAAGGGCTAAAAGTGTTGGAATATGCCCCAGGCAGAGGCATCACTAGTTGGGCGCGGGTTGTGCACCACAGTGGTTGACAGCATTAAAAAAAAAAAAATTACACAAACTATTTGTGTAAGAAGACAATAAATTAAAGCTTTATTTATCAACTAATACAAATAATAGTAAACGTTTTGGCTCATGCCTTCATCGGTACAAAGTAAACAAATAGTTTGTTTAATTTGTCTTTTATTAAAAAGGTTTATGCAGTCCCATTCTGTCTGATATATTGACAGCATCACAACGGATGACACCAGAATGTAAAATTCTGTATATTCCCTTTATTTGGCACTGGCTGACCTTGGGGGAGGACTCTGGGGTAAGTTGTGAGGGGGGGGGGGACAACGCAAGCGACTGCACTGGGTGACACCAACCCTATTGACGCCTCTGAGAGAAAAGTAAGAATCTCTAAGAGTCAAATGTACAAATAAATTAATTTTAGGGAACTGGAACCGTAATATTACAGAAAATACCTGCTAGACTAAAAACTATCTCGGAATTTCAGTTCTTTGTTTATCTCATAATAATTTCAGGACTCATTGGTTGTACATATTTCAATTAAATTCTAAAATTTTCCAGAAGCACAATCAAAGGTTGCAATTTTAAACAAAAGTTTTTGTACTAATTAAATGCCCTAACTGTCATTTTGTCTTTTTCAAAACATCCGATTTGAAGGATAATATGCAATACATATTCAAGTCAAAAAAGCAACCAAAAAAATGATCAAATCAAGCCCTAAATTCTGTAAAGCAATAAATATGTTCTTCTTATTGAACAAAAAATGTTTGACATCATCTGCCCTATTGTTTATTCACTATGTAATATTCTAGATTTTTACAATAGGTAGGCCTATATGTTTTGTGGGTTTTTTGTGTGTCCCATAACCTCGTGGTCGTAGTGGGTTCTAATGTTTCCATTAGAACTTTGTCTGGGCACTTTTTGGTTACCAATTTTTAAAAACTGTACAATACATTTTTAAAGTTATGAACTGGGCCCTAATAAATATCCAGGATTGTATAAATATATATATATATTTATTTATATATATATATAATACTTGTTCCTCTGCGAACATGGATATTTTTTAACTCAGTTTAATTGCCTTTGATTTTGAAATACTAGCACAGTTTCTTACAATAAAATAAAAAGTTGGAGTGGTAATAGTAATAGATGATAACTAAACTACTGTGATTGTTTTCATTATTTTATTCAATATACTTTGGTCTCACAAATGACTATCATGTTTTGCAATATTTGAAACTTTTTAATGAAATTTAATAAACAATTTTTTATAATTAACTTCTTTGATAATTAATTCAATGTCATAATATTTTTGGCACCACATTTTGGGGTTAAAAAAATGAAGTTTGATTATTAAGATAGGCTTAGGTTTTAAGCTAAAAATAATCTAACTTTTTTTAATAAACAAGTTGCCATCTCATTATTAAGTCTCATGTTGTCATTTTTCTTGGGAAAAATTTCCGTCAAAATGAACATTTTAGATATATAAAAACTTTTAAATGGATGACAAATGACAATGAAAATAAACCTAATCTCTATAATATGTACTTGTAAA
The DNA here is from genome assembly GCA_002072015.1 of Radix auricularia. Lineage (NCBI taxonomy): Eukaryota > Metazoa > Mollusca > Gastropoda > Lymnaeidae > Radix > Radix auricularia. The sequence continues at coordinate 8,426 of MUZC01000364.1, read as the reverse complement.
ATTTCTATATGTTTATCAAAACGATGACTATCAGGCTAGGCTATTTGTTGTTTATTTTAATTTACACTGTGTGAATGAATGACAGGGGATAAAAGTTGAGTTGTATTTGTAAATGAAAAAAAAAACTGCACATTGTTTGGTGTTCATAATTTTTTCGTACAGTTATGATTATATATATTTTTTAGTTTCTTTATTTTTTCTTATTTTCATAAAATTTGGAATAAATATATAATGCATTTAATAACCTTCTCAGAAAGGGAATTTGTTTAATTAAATAATTTGATTATGATTATAAATAGGACTGTACTGATACAACAATAGTTTTGTAATTAATGTAGCAACTATTTGTACATAAAATATGCTAATAGCGATGCGGGCCTAGAGGGAGCTAATTAGATTTGTTGCTTTTCATTATTTTTTTTAAAATGTAAAATCATTCTTCGGGTATATCAATACTGCTTCAAAATGTTCCATACTTGTATCATTTTTGCTGCGGTCACAATAATAATAAAGATTAATCTTGTCCTAAAGTCCATTGCTTTGTTATTTATTTCTCCTGTCTTTAACTGTAAGTGTCTTCAACTTTTCACAAAAATTGTATTAATTTTTAATGAATATCATAATGGTAATTTGAAGTAGCTACTACTATCTTTAAGTAAACCATTAATCTTACTATTCATTAATTTGCCACTGCAATATCTGTATCTTATACCTTACTCCTTCTATTTTCTATGCAAAAGATTATTACTTACTTACTATTTCTAGCAATGCATTTTAATTAATTGTTTAAATGTTGACAGTGTGTTATCCATTATAACAAGGGAGCCCATTCATATCTTGCAATTTTACTTTATATAACAGATATTCATTTAATTTCAGTTTTTAGATTTTCCTTCTTAAGGGACCAATTTTTATTATTACGGCAACTTAGGTTTTACCATTTTTAAATCCTCTTGATATACACTCTTGTATAAAGCTTAAGCTTATGAGTCATTGCTTATTGAGAAGGTTAATGATAATGATAGCATTGAAATATAAATTATGTATTTCTAAACTCGAAGCAAGATTTGAAGAATGTAAAAATTTCAATTCGTATAGGGATCTGTGGGAGGGGGTGGATCTGATTTTTTCTTCTTGGCGTATGTGACATGTGTATGTTTACTGTGACAACTGGTGTATGTGACATGTGTATGTTTACTGTGACAGTTGGTGTATGTTAAGTGTGTATGTTTACTGTGACAGTTGTTGAATGTTAAGTGTGTATGTTTACAATTTCAGCTGGTGTATGTGACATGTGTATGTTTACTGTGACAGCTGGTGTATGTTAAGTGTGTATGTTTACTGTGACAGATGGTGTATGTTAAGTGTGTATGTTTACTGTGACAGCTGGTATATGTTAAGTGTGTATGTTTACTGTGACAGCTGGTGTATGTTAAGTGTGTATGTTTACTGTGACAGCTGGTGTATGTTAAGTGTGTATGTTTACTGTGACAGCTGGTGTATAAATATGTGTTTGTTTACTAGTAAAGCTGGTCTATGTGAGGAGTAAAATGTGTATCATTACTTTAACTTAGGTGGTGCATGGGTGTTGTGCAAGGTAACAAAGAAAAATGAGTGATGTCAGCTTCATACGTAGTTGTTTTAACGCACCATTTACTAAGAGAAATATCCCCTTCACTTACTGATACTTCCTTTTTTATGCGGAAATAATACAATCCCAGGGTTTCAATGGTGCTTAATGGCTTTGTCATATGATATCAGTGATTCTCAAGTAGAGACCAGTCAGTGCCATTCTACCATAGGAAATAGTAAGAGGATCTGTCTAATGGAAAAGTAATGATGTGAGTACAGCATCAACCAGAGGTTTGTTAGTTAACGCTACATTACTTATAATACTAAAACTGACACTAGCGACGTTAAGATCTTGGAAGGTTGATACCATCAATGTTTAAGTGTCCAATGCAGAGACGTCACTAGAGATGGTGTCAACCGGGGTGGTAGCTCATGGTTCCCCCCTACACACACACCCCGACTTAAGCTATAAAACCCCTCCGAGTCTTCCTGCCAAATAACTGGGACATACAGAATTTTACATTTTGGTGTCACGCGGTGCGGTCTGCAACACTCGCATCCCTTTTGTGTTAACTTACTAATTAATTTCGTGACGGTCACCCGCCAAATAACACAACAAAAGAGCGCAGATGGGAGATTAGAGGCGATTTGGTGCCGTGCCCCCCTCCCCCCCACCGATGATGTCAACCGGGGCGGCCAGCCCCCGCACCCCCCCCCCTAATGACGGCACTGGCCTAGTGTCACACACTTGAAGTTAAGAGGTTCGTTTTAATTGTTTCAAAGCTTGACTTTTTTAAAAAAAAGAATAATCGCTAATGATAAAGATTTAAAATAATTGTTAATACTTTATTATTGTTATTGCCTATTTCATCCCCTGGAAAGATAACTGGGTCTCACAAAAATTATTTTAAAAGTTATCGTAAATTTATTTTGTTTTCAATAAAACATGACCTCAGTAATGGTTTCTTTAAACTTTTCTTTTTGAATGTTAACTAAACAAAATCATGAAAATTTTGTGAATGCTGTTCCGAGACATAACTTTTGATTAGTACCTCAGGGGGGGGGTGAATCCATTCATGAATTACTTCTTTAGTCTTGAACCAAGCTCTCAATAAAAGCACGTTTAAATACAGGTTGACTAATTGCTTGAGGCATCGTTCGCTAAATTCATACTTCCGTTTCCATTCATTCACCCAATAACTTGAAGGTGTTTTTTTTTCTTCTGTTATTGTTATTTTAATATTAGGGCTGCGAAAATTAACGATTAATTTCTCGATTAATCGGTAAAAATTGTATCCATTAAAATTATTTTAATCGATAAAATAGCAATTAAAGTAAATGTTACTGTTTTCAACAACTTTTTCTTTTTATTCGCGTTTTTTATGTAAACTTCTCCATTAAAAAAAAAAAAGATTTTTAAATTGTAAATTTTAAAATTTAAACTCTTTTTATAAGGAAAATGATATTAAAAATTAAACATTGTTTTTACATAAATAACAATTTAAAAATTTGAATTCATTGAAATTATATTGAACTACTGTACTTATATTTAAATTTTAAAAATGTTAATTGCGTGTTTTGTTACTTTCCTTGAAATTTTCAGTTTAATGACGTCATAAATATTATTTTTAGCTTAATGTATGTACATTCTCTTTTGGGTTGAGCCGTTATGCTCTTAAAACCCGGTTCAATTTTTCGCAGGCGAGCCTCATCATTCGGGCATCGCCATAGAGGTAATCCTCAGCAGGTACCGCAACTTCACCACCCAAAAGCCCGTCCAACTCGGGGCAACATTCTAGTACGTGGGCCACCGTCTCCTCGGGGCAGCCACACAGCCGACAGGCCAGTTCCCTTCTGTTGTCAAACTTGTAAAGGTAGCTTCGTATTGGACATTGGTCAGTTCTCATGCGTGTTATGAGCGTCTGACTACTACGGTCAAGTTTCCACCAGGCATCGCTTTTGTCCGGTCGCGGCATTTTCTGGTATAACTTTCTGGCCGTATTCCCATTTTCCCAGCCCTCAAGCCATTTCTCACGGAAATGGTCTTTTAGCCACGACTTGACCCCCAGTTGGGTCAAGGGCTTATCGGGTTGGGGCTGGGCTGCGCCTGCCCTGGCCAGTGCGTCGACCCTGTCTGATTGGGCCGTTCCGCAGTGTCCGGCCATGAACTGTAGGACTACTTTGCCGCCACGTGCCAGGATGTCACCTACTGTATCCAGAATGGCACTTACTATCTTGGCCTCCAGAGAGCTTCGACTCAAGGTTTCGAGCGAAAACTGAGAGTCGGTGAAGACCACGACGGTCGGGAAACTCTTTCTCCTCGCTAGACGTTGGCGTACTTCCTTCAAACCCCTGTGAATCGCTTCCAGTTCGGCTTCATGACTACTGTTAGTAGATCCACACGGTCCCGACAGTTCGACGCTGTCGGGTCCTGGTTGGGGGTATTGAATTAGCACACCGTATCCACTTTTGCCATCTCTAGAACGTGAGCCGTCAGTGAAGACTTTTACCACGCTGTCTCCATAGGCCTCGATTGTGCGCAGAGTCTCGTCTCGCAAGAGCTCGACGGGACTGGCCCGTGTCACCGCGGCATTTGCCAGTGTCAAACGTATTTCAGGCGGGTCAAGACTTTCATGTGGTCCTCGAGCAGGGACCAGTTGCATTCGTTCCCTGTGCTTGGGTAGGGGGACTGATTCTTCTAGTTCGTAGACCGCGTCCATGAAGGAGGGTCGCTTCAGTCTTGTCCTCTTAACCCATCTGTTTTGTAATTGGTAGCAGGGTTCGTCATGCTCCAACCTACGGTATCGCTCCACCGTAGTCATGATTGCCTTTTCTCGCCTTATCGCCAGGGGTTCTACGTTTGACATAATTTCTACCGCGGCGGTGGGTGTGGTACGTAACGCCCCGCAAACGAACCGTAGAGCTTGGTTCTGTAATCGGTCCAGGCCCTCTAGAGCCGTACGGCTCGCAAAGGCCTGGACCGGGAGGCTGTAATCAATAGCACTTCTCACGCTACCAAGATAGAGAGCTCTTAGTAGTCTTGCATCCGCGCCCAAATTCGTGCTAGACAGTTTCTTCACCAGGGACAATTTAGCTGTGGTCTTGGCGCATAATTCACGCACATGGTTATGCATCTGGAGTTTCTGGTCCAGTTTTATACCCAAGTACGTTGGAGTCCGATCACAATTTAACCTCTTTCCGCAGATCTGAAGCACCACCTCATGCTTCAGAGCATTTCGTCCATTTGTGAAAATGGAATGGACCGTTTTTTCCGTATTTACTTCTAGGCGCCATTG
>MUZC01000363.1:226757-269290 GCA_002072015.1 Radix auricularia | reverse complement strand
GAAATCTTTTGTTCAGGGTAATCCCCAACATTCAGTAGTTTATAGCAGTCTGAAATTGTTTCAAATGAATTTATGAATTACTTTTCGCAAAATTATTTTCAATTTTATTATTTTTTTTATGCATTTTAGAAAACAAACAAAACTATTATTTAGATCTAGCTGTATTTAAGATTTCAATTTTATTTAATTTTAAAGATTATATTCTACTGTTAGCAGGATATTCCTGATTCATTTTCGCTCAAGAAAGTTTAAGATAATCAATTTTATGAAGGTAATTTTGAAAAATAATATCAAAAATAATTAATACATTGTCAGGAATTCGTTACTTATTAGTAACTTATTAGTATACACATTCAGTTATTTAGCACACAATAGTAATAGCCTGGAAAAAATGCATCGAGTAAGAACACAGTAGGAAGATCGGAAACTTTATAGATCTAGAACTTTTTCTGTAATTTAGCTTTTATCTCTCACGTTTTATCATCCTATCTTTTTTTTTTTTTTTTTTTTTTTTTTTTTTGCTTAAATTTTGGCTCATCCGTTTTATTTTATACCGAGAAGCAGTGAATATTTAAAGTCCTTTTTACTTTAATAATAATATATATGTATGTATATTGTATAATTTGTATATATTCCCCCATTTTGTGAAGGGGGCGTGTCAGCAAGTTACGTCATTAAAAACAAACACACAACCAGGGCCAGATATAGACTTGATGGAGCCCTAAGCATTTGATATATAGGGGCACTTTTGAAGTCTATGTCGGTGCCAAATATGGATAAAAATTTCCGGGGGGGTGTCAGGAAGGCGGGGGCCCTAAGCTATAGCTTGTTTAGCAAATAGGTAAATCCAGAATTGCACAAAACACCTAGAAAACAATAAAAGGAGAAAAGTAAGCATGCGTCTGTGAAGAATGTAAATATAAAGGTGTCATTAGCAACAGTAACATGAAAAAATGAGATATTTACCGCCTTGTAAGTTGTGGTGAGGCACAACAGCCGCAGCAACAAAAATGACTATTAATACCCACTCGTCTTTGGATCACCCAATGCCAATGTTTAGTCAGCACGATTTACAACTGGTTATATTGTAGAAAGTTACGTTGTTTTTTTTTTTGTTTTTTTTTTTGTTTTTTTTAAATATATTTTTTTTTAAATTGAAACGTCATTTTTCGACCAGTTTGCAAGATATTTAATAAATTTACTGTCTTACAATTTAATCGAAGCTCTGTGGTTGTTTACACGCTAATTCAAAGTGGTGACACTGAAGCCCAACACTTGACGATATGCTGTCAATCCCACTATGTGTAGTGATCTGTGTTTCGGTTATGTCCCTATATGACAAAGTAGTTATTTTTTTAATTTTTAAAAAAAAGCCAGGTGCCATAAGAAATAGCCGTTGTTCTGGAGATCTGAGAGACATATACACATCTTTAGTTAAAAGGCGAATTCAACTTGAAGAGACCCTCGTGGAGTTCAATGACACTCCTCTGAACCCCTTTCAGACATTTCTCCTCACTTACCTAAGCGATATGGCATTGAATGTCGATTCCCTTCAGTATGCTACCAAAGGTTCTCATCATGATCACTTGATGCCACTGAGACTAAATACCACTGAAGCTGTCACCTCTGCTGGTCGTGTTAAAGTGTGTCGCAAATTATTTGCTGATATAAAAACACACTGCCTTGTGTGTCGTGAACTCGCCCCCCNCCCCCCCCCCCCCAAATTCATGCTGCGAATTCATACATTCATCACATGTCAACTATTTTGATGAATGAACAACTTTTAAGTGGGTCGTTAATATTATGCATAAAAGCCAATTTTAAATCACTAATTTCTGACCTTCCTCCCCTCTTACCCAGAAGTCTACGATAGGATAATGGGAATTTGGCTGAGAATATATATCTTCTGTTTTATAAGTTAAAGAGAAGTGAAAAGGCTTGGCTGGATTTTAAAAAAAATGTCATGTCAACCTTGATATACAATTATGATCTAAGCAGGGGCGTCGCTAGGGTTGGTGTCACCCGGGGCGGAAGCTCATGGTGTCACCCCTTCATGACTTAAGGACGGTCCATAAATGACGTCACACGAGGTTGCTGATTTCCCCCCCCCCCCGCGTCATACTTTGTCACAAAAACATAGAACTTAGACCCACAGCCCCCTTTTTCCCGATATGACGTCACAAAGCTTAGAATCCCCCCAAGCCGTATTTTCTAAATAAAAATTATCAAGTGGCAAGTTATTTTTTGTCATTTAAATATGTATTTAGTGTAAGTCTGCACTCTAATATCATAACACGCGTGAAACCATTGAAAACGTCATTAAATAAATAGTATAACAATCAAATATTTAAGTGGAACTTTATTGAAAGTTGCACGTTTTTGATGTAACGTTACATTTTTAAACACACCCCTCCCTCTTGTCACACATCGTCACAGATGCGGGACACCCTCCCCCTAGGTACGTGACGTCATTTATGCATGGCTCCAAATCCCTAGAACTCATCCTGTCTTCCAGTGGCTAATAAAGGGAACATACATACTTTTAAATTTTTGTCAACTTGTAACACTGTAAGATCAGCACTTTACTTCCCTTCAACGGAGGTATTTTTATTTCTTTACCACATGAAAAAACAAGTTTGTATAACAGATAAACAGCTAAGTGGGGATCAATGTTCCATCTAAGTTTTGCCGGTTGTTGTGCTAAATATTTTTTTTTTAAACACATGTTCAAAGTTTAACAGAGTAGACTACCATTTTTTGTGTTCAAATTTTTGACATCTCACAAAAATACATGCACCAATTGGACCGATGTACATTAAGTGACACATTTCTTTATCAAAATAATATATTAGATTATATTAAAATAAACAAGAATTATAAATGTATATTTCTGTTCATCTGTTCAACGGCATTTATCATGCATAAATCAACGAAATGCCAACGTATCCATAAGCCGCTAATCTATTCTGGGGCGATCTGGCGTCTGTCTTTCAACGAGATCCATATTTTATAGACTTCGTCAAGATTGATCCAATGTCCATCATTCTGGCAAGATTTAATCCTCACTAGCAAGTCTAAATGTAACTCTTCCAACCTATCTCTATATGTTACTTTATAGAATTCATTAGGCTAAATCCACATGTGCAACCAGTGCTCGATGCAAGAAATGTGGCACAAATATCCAACAGAATGACAAAGTCGCTGAACTATTCTTCAGTCATGACAAACTGAATGATGAATCACCTTGTCGAAAGTCTGCATCAACCCACATTTTAATTTTTTCCGCTAGCATTAATCATATATTTAAATTGCGATACTGATCCATAAGTTTCTGCAAAATGTCTTCATAGCTTTTAAACAATTCTTTTTATTTAGAAACTAGGGTATCAAGTTCTTCTTGTCAGAAATTAAAATTTGACGTGTCGACTAACGCTTACAACAATATACGCCATAGCATCAAGTCGATTTCAAGAAAACGATAGTCCACGTGCCAACTCAGACATTCAACGAATTTGAGAATGGGACTATGTTTTCACCCTTACAGCCTGAAAACATTTTAGCGACCTCTACAGACCAATGAAAATTGTGACCAAGGTGCTCATGGCCTCTTAGGTTATTGATCATTCATTAGACAAACTGGTATGCCTCCATGGTCGTTAGATTTTTTCCTTTGTAACAGCCTGCTTAATTTGGCAAATTATCCAACTACTTCATGAATGACACTACGAAAAAATATTTATTGACCATGACTATGGGTCATTATACAAAGGGACCAGCTCTTCACAGTATTCTGTCTGTACTTGTATGTTTCTCAACAATTTGAGCAACAATGCGTGTAAAGCAAAGTGCTGTGAAAGCTATCTGATTTCCGTGTCGTCTAAAAAAAAAATCCTTCTCAAGGTGTCCAGCGCAAACTGAGTTGTCATTTCGAAGCACTCCTTTCAACACACTATTTACCCCAAAAACAACTCCAATTGTTTTGATTAAAATATCACACCGGCTTGTTCGTTACATCAAAGTCTTTTTTATAAGTTGTCGGCGAGTGATATTAAAGTATCTGTTCTGCTTCAAGGCTAGTCACCAATGTCAATTATTTTATTAAGGGAATGTTTGATATTTTCCTTGTATTAACTTTAGACGAATGAGTTGAATTATGTTGTTAGTGTCTGTTTGCTGTATGTTAGAAATGGAAGATACATTCTGGACATATAAACTTGTTTTCATAATTGGATTTTAACAAAAGCTGCGACTGTGTCCCAGGTAGAATAAGAGATAAAATTGCTACTAACTTTTCTGGCAAAGGCGCAGAAATTCTAATTTTTTCCCTATTGAAATTTGCGGCATGATAACTCAAAACTCCTGCGCGGAATCTGCCAGATAGCTGCGCGGCCGTGCAGCTTGAAGGGAACATTGGTAAGGATGGCAACTACGAATCAGAGGACTACCTATACATAAACATGCATATCTATGCTTGCACGCCTTTAAAAATATAAATACAAAATTATTAACTCAAAGGCATTGAATTCATAATTTTCCTCTACAAATAACAACAACAAAACCCATATTTTGATTTTTTAAAATAGAAAAATCGTATTCTTCGCCCCCACCCCACTGACGTGGCGGGAAGAGGGAGTGGGATTCGTCCATGATGTCAATACTTCAAAGCTCAGTTTTTTAAGAATATCTTTTACAACAGAAGACACTGACTTTTTATTTTTTAAAAAAAATCTCTCTGGTGCGGCTGTTCTTTTTCTTTTCTTTTCTTTTTTAAAACTTTGTTTGTCGAGACGGTTTTATTATTGTAAGTTAACTGATGAAAAGAGGGAGTGGGATTTGTCCATGATGTCAATAAAAAGTTTCGGCGTTTAACGTATTTTTATTGTTTCTTAATTATTGTTATTGTTAATTTTTATTGCTTAATTTCTTTCTATATAAAAAAATGTGTCTCTTTTTTTCTGACATAAAATTTAACACAGTAAAAATTTATCCTTTGGTGTCACCCCCCTACTGGTGTCACCCGGGGTGGCCCACCCCCGCCCCCTAGCCCCCCTAGCGACGCCACTGAATCTAAGGAATGTAAACAATGTTCCCGCTAAGGTTTGCCAGTGGTTGTGCAAAATAAAAAGCTCGTGTGCAAAGTTTCACAGTGTGACATTTTTGTGTGCAAAATTTGTGACATCCCACAAAAAATACATGCATCAATTGGACCGATATACTTTAAATTAGGGCTGTTATCGATTAATTTAAAATTAATCGTTAACTTTTGAAAAATTACCGAATAATTAATCGATAATATTGCTTAAAGCTAAAAATAAGATTATGACGTAATTAAACTGAAAATTTCAAAGGAAGTAACAAAAACAGGCAATTAACATTTTTTATTTAAATATAAGTAGTTCAATATAATATCAATGAATCAAAATTCTATTGTTATTGAAGTAAAAACAATGTTTAATTTTTTTATATCATTTTCCCTATAAAGCAGCTCATTTTAAAGTTTACACTCTAAAATCTTTTTTTTAAGGAGAAGTTTGTACATAAAAAAGCAAAATATTGTTTTTTATAAACTATTAATTATTTATTAATAAATAAACAGCATTATCTGAAAAATTTTCCTTAATTTTAATCGCTATTTTATCGATTAAAATTTTTTAATCGATAAAAAATTAATCGATTAATCGAGAAATTAATCGATAATTTCCGCAGCCCTACTTTAAATGACAAAATTTTTTATAAAAAATAATATAGTAGATTAAAATTAACAAGAATTAGAAATGTATATATCTGTTCAATGGTATTTATCATGTATAAAGTAAAGCAACCAAATGCCAACATGCCCATTTGCCGCTAATCTATTGTGTGGTGCTCTACATGGCGTCTGTCTTTCAACGAGATCCATCTTTTATGGACATCGTTAAGATTGATCTGATGTCCACCATTCTAACAAGATTTAATCATCATAAGCAAGTCTAAATGTAACCCCTCCACCCCCTCTAGATTTTACTTTTATAGAATTCATTCGGCTCAATCCACGTCGGCAATCAGCGCTCGATGCAAGAAATGTTGCTCAAATATCCAGCAGGATGTCAATGTCACTGAATTTTTCCTAACTTATGACTAACCAAATCACCTCGTCAAAAGTCTGCATCAACCCACTTTTTTTCTGCAAGCACAAGTCATAAATTACGATACTGATCCATAAGTAGCTGCAGAATGTCGTCAGAACTTCTAAAAAACGCCTTGTATCTAGAAACTAATGCACCAAGTTCTGCTTGTCCAAAATAAAATTTGACTTGTCTACTAACGCTGACAACTCTAATATTCGCCATTGCATAAAGTCGCTTTTAAGAAAACGAGAGTCCACGTGCCCACTCAGACATTCAACAGTTTTGAGAACGGGGCTCGTGTTTTCATCCTTACAGCCTGAAAGCATATTAGCAACATTTGGAGACAAATGAACATTTTCCCCAATGTAACTGTAATCAGTGGCAGATTTAGCTATAGGGCAGGGGGCGGCTTGCCACCCGCGCCCCTGTTGTGTCTAAAATGGCGCCCCCTTAAGACACCATCGATGAACATTAGTGTTTGGTACCCATTGGGAGCTGGTTGACTCAGGGACGCCCTATTCCCCGGGAACAAATCCTTGCCTTCACATGGATTCGAACCCGTGACCATCGGTGCGCCAGTCGAGCGCGTTGCCATTTTTAAACCACTAGGGAGCCGTCCATAAAGTACGTCACGCTATTTTTGACCATTTTTAACTCCCCCATCCTCTCTGTCACAAACTGTCACAAATCTCGGACGCGCCCCCCCCCCCCACTAAAGTACCTCACACTTTCGTAGAAAAATATTTTTTTTTGAAATAAAATAGTTAAAATTTAACATAAAACACCGTGACGTCACATATGGCCCCTGTCAGAAACCGTCACACTTTCTTACACCCCCTCCCACCCTCTGACGTGACGTACTTTATGGACGGTCCCTAGTCTTCAACAATTATTATGCGTCATTTAAAAGCAGACGATTCGAATGATTACTGATATTGACAGAACAAAGACATAACCTTAACAAACACCAGCTTTTATTAATGCTTATATTTTAAACGGGAACATATTACACTATTTACAGGATGACACTAGACGTGAAATACTTTTATCAGACATATTTTATTTATTAGACTTTGTAATTTTTCGCAACCCTTAATTGTATAATCAACAAATATCAACTTTCATTTTTTGTTTGAATCTTTTTATTTTATTATTTTTTTAGTCGGAAAATTGGTGTAGCAATAATTAATAAAATTAGATGAGATACAGTCTGAGGTATTGGTGTAACTAAGAGGCGGGCCCACTTCGACCAGTCGTCGTTTCAGCGGGCAATTCTCCGTCCGTGTTGGGGTCAGTAGTTGTGGCAGCCGAGGCTCGTGGCAGCACAGTGACTGATGATGTTGTAGTTGTTTCTGATATGGAAACAGTTGAGGGCTCCGAAGCATTGTTGCTCGATGACGTCACAACGACCGTCGCTGCGGTCGTAATGTTCAACTGGGTTTCCGTCGCGTTGAGAGCCGCGGTGTCGTTGCCAGGTACGGTGGTGTTCCCTTGGGTAACATTGGCGGTGGAAGGCGTCGTTGCTTCAACTGAGTCGTTCCGTTGCTGTTGGCTCACGGACGGTTGTGTGCTGGAACCAATCGCTAGACCCGGTGTTGTCGTAAAGAACGCTGGCGTCGATTTCGGTGTCGAAGTTAAGGCCTGCACTGCCAGCGACTCCTGGTCTTGTCTTTTTCGGGCGTTTATCAACGACTTTCGGAACTCAGCGATGGCCACCAAGCGCTTCAGAACTCTCCGCACCTTCTCCAGGTTCATCTTCCTCGCCCGGCAAGTGGATTTCAGTTTGGCGAGGAATCCGTCCACTTCAAACTTATCACTTAGCGCCAATCGGCTGACGTAGGGACGATCGAAGCTTCCGAGATATAAGTATCCATCTCGCTCCATGGCCTGGAATCATGCATAGAATTATTTTTACAACTCTTTAACATGCATTTTTTAAAGTTACAGTGAAACATCCATCTCGATTACATTTCTATGCTCGCGCCTACGTTACCATCTTAACAGAACAATGGAAATTGGATATAAAGATAAGATGAACTAAAATAGTCACCCACAGTAAGTCCTTTTCTCCCAACCCCCAATCCTCTCAGGAAAAAAAAAATATATCAAGATATTTCGCAAAATAGAAATGTATACCTCGCTGACAGCTGCCACCTGCTGTCCTGTTGGATCTTGGAGTGAACGAATTATGTTTCCGGAGGTGTCCATCTCAATGACCATTCCATATTTTTCACTCATCTGCAGAATCTGATCCATGGTAGATATCTAAGAGGATAATAAAATACTTAGTTATAATCTTTTAAAAATAAAATACAAGCAAATGATATCATATATCGAAGAGAGATCAATGATACATCATTGATATCTACCTTTAATGACACACTTGGGTGTTAATCTCGAACCATTTCAATGCCTCAATTAGGAATAGCAAGGTCCGTGACAAACTAAGTCTTATTATTCTATGATCGATTCGATCCGTTTTTACGGCAACAACGCTATTCACGATGGGGCACTATAAACATACTTACTTCAAGGTGCCATTTGATATATTCATTGCCACCGTACAAAGAACGTTTGAATATTCTGGGTTACTTAGTGTTCTGCCACTAAATTTTATTAAATAAATCCATTGGTAATGAACCCTGTCCTTCTCAGAGCAAGACTTTTATCTTTACCATGACACTTACCGTGGCTACCATTTCCCTCATATGTGGTTGGTTTGCGTACTCGTCTACCATAGACGTCATGTTGGCGTGACGGGCCTGGGACATGGCCACCCAGAATGTGTTGCGACCAGATGCCCGGATGTTGTCAGGAAGTCCTGGGAGGTTGTCAGCAAACGTCGTCAGCTGCAGCCACGTCTTTCCCGGTTTTAGGCTCAACCTGGGACGAGATAACACGAACAATCATAGTGGGTTAAGAGAGGTTTATAATAATTAATTGATAGAAATCATTTTTTTAAAATTTAAAATCAATGACAATGGTGATACGTTTTAAAGACACATTTTCACATTTGAAGTAGATAAGTACACTGTACACATTTTGATCACATGAATTTTAAAGTGTATTTTGAGAACTAATTTTAACGACTTTTTTTTTTTAAATACCCCCACCCCTTTTCACCTTAAAAAAATAAATGATAATAAATAAATATTTCAGTATCCAAAATGAAGCGATTTTTTACTTTGAGTATCATTATCTGTATTCTGTATAGCATTAACTTTATAATGTATACTGAGTTTCCATAGCCATGAGCTTACACGGCTTTTGAGACAGATATTCTCAAATTTTTCAATATTTATTAACAGTTTTCGAGTACATTCCTTAAATAATACACACGCATTATATTATATACCATACTAGGGAACACTTCATCGTGGATTGAATGTCAAGTGACAATTTTATCATTTTGATTACATTTTCGTTAATAGTTTTGTGGACCACAGCTTTGAAAGGCAATGCTCATGACAGTTTAATCAGCTTGCCAAACCTCGCAACTATTTATAAGATTGAAATTTAGTTGCTATAAAGTATGGTTCGAGTAAAAACGGGAGATAGTTATATTCTCTTTATTAAAATACTCTTTTTCGGATGTTAAAAGTGAAAAAGAAGTGTTTTTACTTACTTTCGAATTCTGGCCCGACCAGTTTCTGAGATGAGCAAATATTCATCTTGTGGCCCGAATTCGATGCCGTTGGGAAATGCAAGATTATCTAGGACAACTATTGTCTTGTTGGATTTGTCACTGTATGCCAGGAGTCTGGAGTATGGATGAGCAAAAGTTAACCGTATATTCATGACATTTCTGGTTGTAAAATAACTGGTCGCTAGTTTGAAAACTTTTCAGATTGAAAACATTAAAAGGAAAGACGCATGGCAACAGATGGAGCAAGCTACTCAATTTGAAGAGGTGAATTTACGATTAATTTACATAACGGAAGAGATTAAAACAATTATTATCATTAGATCTATATAAACAAAATACGGGAAAGATGCGAGCATCCTCTAATTTTATAAGGGGATTTTTTAAAATATTGTCTTTACTTAGTACGTACCGCCCCGTTGCTTCCCCTTCAAGTACGACGTACAAAAACTCTTTCCTTGTCCATTTCGCACTTGAGTCTGTAAACAAAATGGTGCCATCCCTAGCAACAACCACGTCATTGATAAACTTGCACCTTTTGCCATTGACTGGTACATTAGACGAGTAGAGAGTTTCCATCTGCCCTGAGTATTTAGATAATTGTTTGCTTTTAATGACATGCGGCATGCGTGTGTATGGACAATTCTGATATACTGAATAAAGTATTTGTATAACGGTTACATGAAACTTAATAAATCATATTTTAAATGAGCACTTTAGTAAAACACAGTTGATTAAATATGAATTTGTTGCACAGTCATTTAAACGAATGCTTTTTGTTATTTTTGATGTATTTTTAATTAACATTGATTTAGTTTAAACTCTGTACAGCCGCATGACATTAAGTAAGAGATGTCTGCCCCAACATGCACCACTAGTTTCCTCCCAAGATTATTATTTACCTGTCGTAACATTAACGCGAAATACTCCTTTAGCGGAATCTGCAACAATGAGACGCCCTCTGCTGTCCATTCGTAAACCGAGTGGTCTGCCACACTGAGCCTCACCAGCTACCATCAACATTTTAAATATCAAGACAGATATATTAATTGTATATAAGAAAAGGAATTATATCTTTAAAGAACTTTTTTTAATTTAAAAAAAATACTACTGCTGTAAAGATTCATTACAACTAGACAAATTTAAAACGAAAATCCAAACCTGGTTGCAAAACATAATACTCAATTATGGGTAATTCATTGGTCCATTCTTTTATTTAGCCATAGCATGGTTCGATATCTGGTCTATGCTTTTCTCTTTTTAAAGTTTTTAACGCAGTTTTTAAAGGCCCATTTCTCTTAATATTTTATCAGACAAATTGTCTTAACCCATCACTTTTGACAGGTCACTTCTAGTATGATTATAAAACATGTCATAAAATGATGATTCTATAAGAAGGAGACATTTATGATGAGAATAAATTAGGTCTAGACTACAAGGGCTTCACAAATTTATGCTTATAACTTATAATTAATATACATGTAAAATTTATCATTTTGTTTTTTAAAACTTAAAGTGTTTAGACATAAGATAGTAATTATTTTTATTGCAATTATATTAATATTATTGTTGCATAACTTTAAAAAGTAAATTTTTATTTTATAAAATAATTCATAATAATAAATTGATAATTGATATAGCGCTGAATCCCAGCAAGGGACCGGGCTCACGCGCTTTACATGGAGATAATAACATACATATAATCATTAAATAACCATTTATATCATAATAACCACATAAATGACATTACTTTACACATAAGCTACGTGAATCATAAAAAAGAAAAAAAGATGCGTCTTAAGTGCAGCCTTGAAGGACGTCGTGGTTGGAATAGTAAATTTCCTATGTATGTTAAAATCCCGCGTTACCTTAAAAAATATTAAAACCATGCTGTTCTGTAAAGGATCAATATACATAATTGTATCTCTGCAACTCCTTACTGACGGGTCAAGTTAAGGATCCTGTTTTTTGTAACTATAAATACAATTGTTGACTCGCGAACATGGATGATTTCACCACTGACCAGTGGCGTCGCTAGGGGGTGCGGTGGGGGCGGGCCGCCCCGGGTGACACCAACCCTTAGTGACGCCTCTACCACTGAGATTGCCGATTTGAATATTTATGACGAACATACGTTTTGTTTGAAGATACCCATAATAGTATTATCAAGTCCGTGGGTTTAATGTGGAGTTTAAATAAATTAACAATCTGCAGCTAATAGATGCTCTCTTCAGTTCAGAATCAAATATCGTCTCTATTATGTGCGCACCGTTATACTATAGCAGCTCCCACAAAGAGTTCTGTAAATAACTCAGGGGTTTTCCCGATGTGCACTCTAGGAAACTGACAGATGCTATGGCGGGTAGAACGTTAACTTTATAAAAAATCTCGTGGCCGGATCTTTTTTAAAATAAATTTCTTGTATGCTCAAAAATACATTCGGTTGAGTGGGTGAATTTTCGATTCGAATGAAATTCTTAGCACATAACTTAGTTCTTGTTAGGAATCTTAAATTAAAGGCCCTCCACAAATGACGTCACGCTCCTGGGTCACAAATTTGTTAAAGAAATTGACGTGACATCAAAACGCGCAACTTTATATTTGATAGCTTGCCATTTATTTAATGATGTTTGTAATAGCTTCACACATGTTACGATATCAGAGAGCAGCAGCCTTACACTAAATACATACTGAAATTACAGAAAACTGATGTGGAACTTTCTAATTTTCTATTAGAAAATACCGGTTTTAGAGGGAAATGGGTCAAAGCTTTGTGACGTCATATGGGACGGGGTCTACGTTTTTGTGACAAAGTGTGACGAGAGTGGGGGGGGGGGTAAAATTGACAAAAATCGCGCGACGTCATTTATGGACCGCCCTTTATCAAAGAACTAGCGAATCAGTAGCGATATTTTAATAAGCAAATTCATATTTGTTTATTATTTTTATGTACCCTCACAGACTCATTTGTTCGATTGTAGTTTAGATCTCGCTTCATTGTACGTTGTATTAAACTGTTCTTTCGTTATTAGTCAGCTTCTCTTTTCATTTCACCAGAACTAATGAGATAACCATCGTCTTGGCGACACAAACATCACTGAGTCCTTCACAGTTCTAACGAATTTTTGGTAGCTGCCTCCTGGAGTTCGTTTAATTGTGCTATTGCTATCACCTTTCACAGAAAAGCTACGAGCATTTTCACATCTTAAAAGCATGTTCCAATAATTTGCGCCGCCCAGAAACATCAAAAATTCAATGGCTTAAATTATAAAGGAAATATCTGTATGATGATTTGGTTCTTTTCCTTTATCTTACCCCCAAAATATTTTTTGGAAAAAAATCATATTTGCACGACGTGACAAAACGTGGTAACCCTAACCCTAAACCTAAACCTAACCCTAACCCTAACCATATAGAAATACTGTATTTTACTATAAAAAATTGGAGGTAAGATATAGGAAAAGTACCGATGATTTTCCGCTTGCCATCAAGACGTATTTTGTGAATAATCAAGATGTGAATGAGTTTGAATGTCAATATTTTGTTTTTCTTGTTTTTTTAAATTTTTATTGTAAACATTATTAGAATTAATTTAAATTTAAAAAAAAAAAAAATATTTTAAAATAATTTTTTGAATTAAAAAAAAATGATTTTTTTGGGGGGGTGGGGAGTGGGGGGAGGCGTCCTATTTTTAAAAAAAATCAACTAAAGTTCGCTATTTCAAAAAAATCAACTAAATCTCACTCATTCTGATTCAAAGATATTTTCAGCAGTCAAAAAATACTAAGTAATAATAAAGATAAAATAAGATATCGTTTTTAAAAAATATAATTGCATAAAAAGTACCCACAGCATCTTGGGGTAGCCATCGTAACAACTGTTTTCATTCCACAGTCTGAAATGTCGACCACACGACCATCCGCCAACCCAGTGTAAACGTGACCTAGACGAATAGAGAGTTTTGTTGTCTTTTAAATGCATTAAGCATATATACAATTCAATACTTATACATAATAATAATGAATAGTTTGAGCTTGTATCTTCAGATGCTACCAATAACAATTAATTATTGAATTGCGTACATATATTTCATGCAGTTAAAGCTGGTATGTCTTGATGTAAACAAATGAGGTGGTCGAGTGGCACCGCGCTCGACTGGCGTACCGATGGTCACGAGTTCTAATCCACGCGAAGGCGAGGATTTGTTTCCGGGGTCTAAGGAGTCCCCGAGTCACCCAGCTCTGAATGAGTACATAACTAGACAATGGTTAGGCGGCTGGGTATTGCGTGGAACCCTTATAGCCGTGGCCTGTGACCACTGCATCACTTGCCAACAGATCATCTGTCATGGTCTGTGGACGCAATTATCTTCTGCATAGAAGGAGCGTCTGTATATCTAAGATAAGAGGTAAAACTGTAAGTTATTGTTGGGAAACACACATAATGCTGACAAAACCAAATGAGAAGCGAAAATGCGTAGATAGTCTTCTTTGAAAAATTTGGAATGACGTAACTGTTTAGTTGTAATGGCTAATACATATTATATCAGTGCATTCCTTAAAGTGGAGCTGTGATAAACTCACAAAGATTTCAGTAGTTTTATGTCGTACATCGGACAGCATTTATTTGTTACCAGCTGTCAGCGTTATTTGTAATAAAATAATAATAATGTTTTGTTTGTTTTTTTATTTAAAAAAAACAGCCTAACAACCAACCTTTGTAATAAACGAATGATTCTGGTCCCTTTAACTCATTTATCTTATAGCGCTCTGCCTTTGTCAGCTCAAAATTTTTCTCTAAAGGTCCTGTTAGGTTTGGTGGTGTCCCTCCTAGCCTGTAGTAGCAGAATTTTTAAAAATAATTATACATTTTTTAAAAAAAATAAAAAAACAAAACAAAACAACTTAAACTTAAAAAAAGAGAAGACTTTATTAAATTGTGACAGTGAAAACCTAACAAAAATGATGTTTTTTTGTTTTTTTTTAAAAAAGAGCAATATTGACTGTGTCACTATTAAGAAAAATTATGTAATTTCCAAGAATACATCTCATCCAATGGGAAGCGTGTGCCATCTTTCTTCTGTAAAGTTATAAGTTATTTACCATAATGTTACAGAAAAATATCACAACTGCTCTAATTTAAGCATATCCGTGAACTACTTACTCGTACGTCACTGGATGAATTCTGATCGTGTTGACAGTTACACATACAGACAAAAACAGAAAGTTAAGTGGCAGCAGCATGATGGGCTCTAGGGTGATGTCTTCAGTTTGTCTGGAAATTGAGAAAAGTTGGGTTTGCTTACATAATATAGGCGAGACATCAAATCAGTCTTTTAGATTTTAACAAAAATATATGTTATGTAAATAGGGTCAGGGTATGTATTCGCCCGACAGGACGTCACAAAAAACGTTGTTTTGTGTCGTACTGTCTTATCAGTTACAGACGCTCCTAATATAAAGACAATTATTGCGTCACACGCTTATCTATGGTTTGTGTCTAGTTCCATAATGTCCTATATAAATAACACATTTATGTTTCAACATGATTTCTTCATGTTTGCATACGGGATATCACAGGTTAATTTATTTTTTCAATCATTACAACTAGCTATGAAAGTTGTATTAATGTTATTTATTTTAAGGCATCAGTATGGAACCTTAGTCTTAAAATGTTAATTAACTAATATTTTAAACGAAGGCTATAACACAGAATAACGTTTTGTCCGAAACGATGCGAGGGAGAAGCTACGTAAATAAAAACAAATATAAATTTGAGAGAACAGAAAGAATCATACAAAATACCCTGATAACATTTGTAATACTACGTTCATAATGGTATGATTTTATAAGAACATTGCCATTGAAAATTTGTCAAAGACAAAGCCCATACGAATATAATTGACTTAAAGGATTTGGTAGATAGGTTCTCTACAATCCTGATGAAACCAAAGCTTGAGACCATAACAATGACTTGACTCTGTGCCTGTTTCTCTTGATAAACTTTTTAATTGGAGTTGTGAATCCCAATAAATACAGAAATAGTCGGCGCCCTCTCATCTTCATCCACTCGATATTTTTTAATCACAACAACTAAACTCCCCCACCCCCATATCAGGGCCGCCGCTAGAAATGTTTGGGCCCCTGAAAACTGAGTACGTGTGGGCCCCTCTGGGCTCCAACTCGTGCCTGAAGCCTTCTCCCAGGTCCCAATAGGCCAAAAACCATGAAATATGTAAACAAAATGACCGGAAAATAGCTTATCCAACAGCAACAATGTCACTTGAAAAATTTCCTAAAATATGTCTACGCGCACAGCTTCAGCATTTAAAAAAATCAAGCACGGCTGACGGGGCCCCCTTTCGCCTAGGCCCCTGAATAAATTCTTGGATTCACCCCCTGGCGGCGGCCCTGCCCATATGCACATTAAAATGTACCAGTTTGCTAATTTCCTCACATTAACTTAATTCAATTATTAAGATTTGCCGGTGTGATGGAAATAAAAGTAAAAGTCAATAAATTCTCTCCATGTGTAGATACCGACGTTTCAATCAAACTAACGCTTCTGTATATAAATAAACCAGATAAAATATACATCTTATCTTCTTATCTTATATGTTACAGACGCTCCTTCTATGTAGAAGACTATTGCGTCCTACACCATCTTCGCCAAATGAGATCCTTTAAAAATACTACACCTTCGTTTGGGGAGGGCCACTTTCTTTTGGTGAGCAAAAAATGCAACATGAATGTGTACATCGCTAAGATTTGGTTTAGTGGTTTCAGCACTATTACACTATAAGACATTATCTGGAAGGTTTTTTTTTCAAATATTACTATATGTAACAGTGTTGGTTTTTAAAAACTGTTCAATCATGCTATCGTAGACAGCTGAATGTAGACTCTTTTGGTCTACACACGTCTACGAACTTTAGAGACTATTTATAACTCGCAGATATCAATCAAAAACTCAATGACAACGTAGAGGGACGTCACTCTCTTTAACACAGAAACTAAATTTATGACCTCCCCCGTGTCTTTGACCGAGAAGAATAGTTAAGATGGTGTTCGAATTTTAAAACGAAAGCGGAGTTATTGTTAACTTTAACTTTTTCCTTCAACTCCCCAGTCCCGGACTATTCGTTTAGTATGCTTCAGACTCAACTACCTGAAAATATGTTGATCTTTTATATAAATATCAGTGGCGTCACTAGGGGGTGCGGTGGGGGCGGGCCGCCCCGGGTGACACTAACCCTAGTGACGCCTCTGATAAATATAATCTCAATTTAATTTATTAATGATAAAACTTTGAATAGTTGGTAAACATTATTACGGAATTACTTAACGTGTACTTGAGAGATAATTGTTAACATTATTTAAAACAAAAATAACATGGCATTGTTATTCTGTAACAATGCAAACAAGGTGGTGTTGATGTGCATTGAGGAAGTGTTATGTGTACCTGGGGAAATGTACAATGCACTGGAGAAGTGTGATGGGCACTGATGAAGTGTGATGTGCACTAAGGATGTTTAATGTGCCCTTATCTTATGTTATCTTAGATATGCAGACGCTCCTTCTATGCAGAAGATAATTGCGTCCACAGACCATGATAGATGATCTGTTGGCAAGTCACACGCCACGGTTCCACGCATTACCCAGCCGCCTAACTATTGTTAGTTAGGTAAGGTTCCCATTCAGAGCTGGGTGACTCAGGGACTCCCTAGTCCTCGGGAACAAATCCTCGCCTTCGTGTGGATTTGAACTCGTGACCATCGGTACGCCAGTCGAGCGCGCTGCCACT
Source organism: Radix auricularia (assembly GCA_002072015.1). Taxonomy (NCBI): domain Eukaryota; kingdom Metazoa; phylum Mollusca; class Gastropoda; family Lymnaeidae; genus Radix; species Radix auricularia. Next base: position 251,737 of record MUZC01000363.1, on the reverse strand, counting down.
CGACCACCGCGTCCTGGGGAGAGTTTGCTGTGCACTGAGGAAAAAGTGCTGTGCGGTGAGGAAGTGTGGTGTGCATTGGGGAAGTGCGCGATGCACTGTGGAAGTGTGCTGCGCCCTTGAGAAAGTGTGCTGTGCACTGAGAAAGTGTGCTGTTCACTGAGGAGTATGCTGTGCACTGAGAAAGTGTGATGTTCACTGAGGAAGTATGCTGTGCACTGAGAAAGTGTGATGTGCACTGAGAAAGTGTGCTGTTCACTGAGCAAGTATGCTGTGCACTGAGAAAGTGTGATGTGCACTGAGAAAGTGTGCTGTTCACTGAGGAAGTATGCTGTGCACTGAGAAAGTGTGATGTGCACTGAGGAAGTGTGTTTGCACTGGAAAAGCGTGCTCTGCACTTAGAAAGTGTTATTTGCACCGGGAAAGTGTGCTGTGCATTAGTAAATATGCTGGGCACTTGAAAAATGTACTGTGCACTGGGAAAGTGCGCCTCCTCTAATGAAGTGTGCTGTGGATTATGGTAGTGTGCTGTGCATTGTGAAAGTGTGTAGCGCACTTGGGAAGTGTGTGTCTTGGGGCTTCTACTGTCGCCACACAAATAGTATGCCATAACATGCTGACAAATAGTATGCCATAACATGCTGACAAATAGTATGCCATAACATGCTCACAAATAGTATGCCATAACATGCTCACAAACAGTATGCCATAACATGCTCACAAATAGTATGCCATAACATGCTCACAAATAGTATGCCATAACATGCTCACAAACAAATAGTATGCCATAACATGCTCACAAATAGTATGCCATAACATGCTCACAAATAGTATGCCATAACATGCTCACAAATAGTATGTCATAACATGCTCACAAACAGTATGCCATAACATGCTTTAAAACAGATTCAATCATTTTAGTCAGCGTTAAATTACAAAGCATTCAAATTTTCATTCTTATTTATCGCTTCTGTTAAGGAACTGGTAAAGTCCATCAATTTCAGGTGAGAATTTATTTAACAACAACCCTGATTAACATAAACCAGAACAAATCCCGATCATTGCAATACGTTGTATTCTTAAAATACCACATGTGCATTACTGGCCTAATTTGTTGTTCTTGTTGTTGCTTCTCTTGCCGTATGGAAATTAAAGTTAAAGATTAGCCTGTAGTGTTTGCGATTCTTATGTACTTCTTTGCTTGAATGTATGTTAATGTTATGTGAAGTAAGAATATGGGAAGTTCAAACATATGCAGATTCATTTATTTATTTATTTATTTTTTGTCGCGCGGGGTGAGGGGGGGCAATGTAATCGTTTAACGTGTCATTCTTACAATTTATAAAATTATGATGCAAAAAGAAATAAAATAATAATAATACGTCTGATATTGATTACTAAATTCAACTAAATGTAGGTGTATGGGTTGTAATTACTCTGAGTGCAGAAAGGCGGTCATCTCCCCCACTGGAGGCGTGAGATCCATCTACGACTACAAATTAACTTCTTTCACGTCCGCGGAATGATGTATTGTTTTCATGATTTAAAACTTTCGTAGCCTCGCCAAGAAGAGACGTGTATTTATTTAGAGAGGCTCCTTTTTATGACACTTCCTTAAACTAATGGCTCACTCGAAAGTATGTAGATCTACATTAAGTTGTGAAAATTAACTCAATACAAAATTATTAGGGCTGCGGAAATTAACGATTTATTTCACGATTAATCGTAAAAAATGTTAACGATTAAATTATTTGTAACGATTAATCCACCAATCACTTAAAACATATTGGAAGTTAAAAACTTAAAAACTATATATAAAAATAGCTGCCGATAAATAATAACAAATTATCTGTCGATTACACAAGCATTTTGGTTTTAAACTATTAACTGACGGGATAGTTCAAAATGTTTGTAAAGTTTGACTATCCTTGTTCCAACACTTCGCCTACTTATCAAACCAAATGAAAAGCGTATTAAGCTAATGGCAGTAATGGAGTCTGACTCAGAGACAGAAAATGACGGCAGCTCTTCTGATCAATTACTGCGTTACAAAATGGAAATGAAAGTTCCTGAATCCATTAACCCTCTACAATGGTGCAAACTTAATCAACACCGATATCCGATAATCTCATAACTTGCCAAGACCTGTTTGTGTATACCAGTTACCTCAGTTCCATGTGAATGATTGTTCAGCGCGGCTGGTTATATTGTCAATTAGACCTGCTCATTACTTGAACCAAATAATGTCAACACACTTTTGGTTAGTTGGTGAAAAGTTGATATATAAAGAAGACATCCCAGTCTTATTTAGATTTCCGTAATTGGTTAAAAGATGACATATAAAGGAGAAATTACAGTGTTATGTAGATTTTAAACAAGAACGTTTAACTTATGACATCATCCATTTTAATGTTTAAGTTTTATCGAAATTTAAAAAATTAATTAATCGTTAATTTTCAAAAGTTAATTATTAAATTTAAATTAATCGTTTTAACAGCCCTTAAAATTAGTTATCATTTTGAAGATTTTAACTTTTTTTTTTTTTTAATTAAAAAGAGATCAGACCTATTTATAACATTTTATTTTTCAAAAATCAATATTTTTAATTTTTAAATGTGGATTGTCTTTTACACTTCGTATAGAGTATAGCCTCTACTATCGAAAAAGAATGAGTAAAACATTAATGTCAAAAATAAACTGACCGACGTGTATCTAAAAGAGAATCTAAAGCTTAAATATGTTAGTGCTGTAGCCAGGATCTGGATAACGCATTACCTCTACGACCTTATTTTGAATAAACAGTGTCTCCAAATAGGGATATTTTCTTTTACTTTTTAGGATCTACAAATAAATATTTATGTTAACTGATATTTGCTTTCACACATTTGGTTTCGTAGCTTGTCACATATGTGTGTTAAGGAAGCGCGTTGGGTGTAAAAAGACATGAGTATGAGTTGGTTGTATAGCATAAAGGCAGTAGGCTATGGCGGATTAAGGGGGGGGGGCTGAGCGGGCTAAAGCCAGGGGCCCCCGACGGTTTGGGGGCCCCCAAACTTTTTATATTTTATAATTAAAATTAAAAGTGTACAAATGTTTGCACGAACCCTTGACAATATAATAAAATAAAATATTTAAAATATTATCTATACAACTGTTTGTGATTCAGTCTTAATAATCGATAAAACTTGATCTAATTGGCTCACTTAGAGAACATAGTATAAAATATAGTTTATATTTTTAAAATTTCTCAAATTATTTCGCTGGCCGTGTGGAGAGAGCACAGGCACGTGATGCAACCGGTGTCGGGTTCGATTTCAAGCAGTGGATAATTAATTTTTTCTTTTCACAATCAATTGTAACATACCTCAAACACTTCAAACAGTTATTTCTTCGTTTTCATTTTTTTTCATTATTAATATTTAGTTACAGTCATATATTAGCTGTTAACTATCATTTTATTTTAAGGGACGCTGGCTGGTTAGGGCTAGGGCCCCCGTTTGATTGCAGCCCGGGGCCCCGTGCAGTCTTAACCCGCCCCTGGCAGTAGGTCTAATTGTACAAAGGCAAGGGTTGTGTAATTCCTATAAGGCCACACTAGCTCCTATAGTTCAAACAGTGGGAAAGAAAATTGATCAACGTTTGGTTCTTTTTAGAATAACCAGCATAGAAGCTCACATCATTTTCTGATGCGAAATTCAATATATGTTGACGCATTCAGCATCCTGGGGGCAAGATGAGCGATATAATATTAAAGTTTATGCTTTACCTCGGTGCGAAATATTTGATAGCACTGTAAATATTAGTGTTATCAGTCATTTTATGGTCAATGGCAAGATTAGACAATCTCAGACGATCGTAAAAAAATCGTTTTTTTTTTTAACTTAAGTTTCTTTCACAGCTGGTATTAACTCTCGAATGTATTTGAGTCATGTCACCAGCATTTTTGAAACATTCGGCCTCTGTCTTAAGATTATCAGCTTTGTGCTCACTAAAATCATTATCAGAATTTTGTTCAGCAATTTTAATAATTGTTTTCATTTGAAATCCATGTTTAATAATTGTTTTCATTTGAAATCCATGTAAGATGCTAAAACTTAAAATTTCAAACTTTCAATATTTGCATTACTCACAACTTCACTTGTTTGATCCGTAAATGAAACATGTGGATTGCTATCGAATGTATATTTGACTAATTTTTTGCCTTTTTTTTTTAGCTGACAGATGATTGTTTGAACTTTATCAAACGTCAATAAAACCATTTTTAATTTTAGGTATCAAGTGCCAGGTGAGTTATTACAAATTTTGGACCCTTTTATTTGTAAGTTGTTCTTGGATTACTAGACCGCACTTTATAAGCCAGAAATAAGCCAGTTATAAGCCATTTATAAGCCAGTTATATGCCATTTATAAGCCAGTTGTAAGCCAGTTATAAGCCAGTTATAAGCCAGTTATAAGCCATTTAAAAAGCCAGTTATACGCCAGTTCTAAAGGTTTGCTTCTGTTTACACAGGTTTTATTTTCGTAGTGGCAAAAAATATTGCTGGGAATTTAATAACTTACACTAATATGACAAGACAAATGTCCAGTTATGTGCTCCTTTTGCCACAATGTTTTGGTGTTCTTGTGCCTCTTTTTCAATCCCTTTTATTAAATTCACCGTCTTGTCGTTCTCTCTGTCTGTCGTAGTCCAGCCCGCGGAAAAATGAATGCCAAAAAGGGCTCACGTCCCATGATCCTATTGAGCTAATTTTTGTCACCTAACAATGCATTGTATCAAAATTTCAGATCAATCGAATGTATCGTAATTACGTTAATAAATTTTTAGTCTATCTCTATGTATCTCTGTCCTGTGTGGCATGTGTAACCGTCTGCTACAGTTGAACTCCCTGGGTCACTGGAGGTTCACTCCAGCCTTTAGATCTATCGCGCGGTACGTATTATATTGAACATCATGAAAACTTATAGTTGTCTAATATAGAAGGGATTTATGGTTTTTAAAAAATGTTTTTACGGGGTTTTTTTTCTTACTAGTTCTGTTGTTTTTGAAGAAACGCCCACCTTGCCCTCGCCTTCTCTACACCAAACCCCTGCTCGTTGACATTTCAATAATCCATATCCAGATTATGCAGCACAATAACAACTGTACATACAGTGTCAAACATAAATTTAAGAAAAAAATACTTATTCCCATTTTAATACCAATTAAGATTTAATTTTAAAATAAAACACCGGGGATACTTTATTTTTGATACAGAGTTTATTTCGTGACACTGACGCTGGGGTGGGGTATAAGTTGCCTGGGGCGTTCGAGCTATTTTCGAGCCGTTGACATTATGAAGAAACGTTTTAGTTGTACGTGGACTTAATGAGACACGTCATATTCTTTTTTTTTTTTTACCTGTTTACTTTACGGAATTTCCATATTGCCCTAAGCGGAAATAAGATGTACTGGCTTGAAGGCTTCTTATGTTCTGGTCATCAAACACAAAATATGAACAAACTATATGGTAAAAGCTTCCAGAGAGTGTGCGTAAGGTTGACTATTAAGAATTAACATTGAATCATGTTTCCCTATTTCTAAAGGAACTTCGTTCCTCTACGCTGTATGCAGTCCATGCTGAAAGTTCTCGGAGTGGATGGACACAGAAGGAAGTCCGTTTGGCGTGCGTGCGCTTCTTGGAATCAACGTTACCAAAATTGCGGATTTTTTTTAAGAGTGTGAGAAAAAAGAGACATTTAAGAAAGGCTTAACGACTTTTACTGGTTTGAGATATTTTGAGCATAAGATTGCAACGAGCATGCTAGTCTAGCATGGATAATGTTAGTGCTATAGAAATTAGCAATCATCTCCACTTTTATTACGTTGAGATAAAAATTAAAATTTAAATTAAAAAAAAAAAACATTGCCTTAAAAAAATTAATTTTTACAATCAAGAATTTATTTATTTATTTTTAAAATTATTTTTTTTAAATTATTATTATGTATTTATTAAATTATTATCATTATTTGGCTGAAAACTTGGGGTTGATATGTATAAATATAAGTCTTGACCAGTTTAAGGGCGTTTGATTACTTACTACATCAAGATGGGTTTTTGACGGTATTTAATGTCGGTTTAGGGCAGTGGTTCTCAAATAGTCGGGCGCGCCCCGCTAGGGTCCGTAAAGGGGAGCTCGTTTGACCTCAGCAGAGACAAATGATACTTTTTACAGTCACGCTGGGGCAGGGGGGGGGCGAAAAATTTTCTTCTTCCTAGGATGGTTGCATGACACAAAATAAATGAGAAGCACTGGGTTAGGGTAAATACACCAATCAGTGGCTAACTTCCAAAAACTTTTCCTAAAAATTTAGCACAAATAGCGCAGTGGAAAAAATTTGGAAAGATATAAAAACAAATCTAACAGCTTCAACTGATGAGAATGTTCCAACAAGACTCACATCAAATAAAATTAATTATTGCTGGTTCTATTCTAAATTAAAAAATAATAATAATAATAATAATATAAAAAATTTAAAAACTAAAAAAAACTATGCAAACACAAGTAGAACTTGTGTAAGAAATTTAAGCTTACCAATTTAAAAAGGATACTTAAAAAAATACATAAAGATTAAACCCTTGACACAAATACTTAGTCGAAACCTCCAAATTGAATATATAAACAATGTAATTTCTAAAGATAACAATAAAAACGTCTGGCCCTTTATTAAATCTATTTTTAAAAAGTGGAACCTACATGCATAGCAATACTAAAAGGCTGAGATACCTATAATGATAATGAGACTAAAGCTAATATCCTTAACACATATTTTGCATCATCGTTTTCAGCCGCAGGCGACAAGGACATTTTTATAAATTTAAATAAAATGAAGAAATAGGTAACATAACTGTAGATGAGATAGGTATACATTCGCCCCTTAGAAACTTAAAAATAAACAAAGGTACTGGCCCAGATTAATTGTCTGCAGGGTTATTAAAAGAACTAAGCAATGAACTGTCCCCAATCCGTGTAGTTCTTTTTCAAGCCTCTCTAAACTAGGGTAAAGTGTCCCAGGATTGGAAATTAGCCAACGTAATGCCACTCTTTAAGAAAAGTGATAAATCAGACCCTAGTAATTACAGGCCTGTAACACTTACTAAAATCACCTGTTAATTGCTGGAACACATAATATATAGTAGAATAGTTAACCACCTTGACAAATATAATGCCCAATTCCCACACCAACATGGCTTTAGAAAAAAAACAGATCATGTGAAACGCAATTAATAGGTCTAATAAGATGAACTATCACAAGGAACTGTACTAGTTCTCTTACTATTTTTAATTTATATAAATGACTTACCCAATAACATCTCAACAGGAATAAAAGTTAGGTTATTTGCTGTTGATTGTATTATCTATAGAACAATTAAGTCAGAACAACATAGCAAAATTTTACAAAAAGACTTAGATTAATTAATAAAATGGGAAACTAACTGGAGTATGTCCTTCCACCCAGAAAAATGTCAACTGCTAAGAGTAACAAAGAAAAAGAAACAAATAAATTCAAAATATTTCATTCATGGAAAAGAACTAACCCAATCTAAAGAGGCAAAATACTTAGGAGCAGTCCTTTTTACAGTGGGAACTCACGGGAACGACGTAAATTACAGTTTACAAATAAACAAACCAAGTGGCAAATGCTGTTATTCTACTAATATGATATCTATGGACCATAGATATCATATTAGTTATTCAAAATTCAATTATAGACTATCATAGTAGTTTCTGACATAAGTTACAAAGCAGATGTGTAATGAGTTCCCAAACATTTTTCGCTAGACAAAAAGCACTGCTTAGGAGTCAAAATAAATGAGAAACTATCATGGAATCCCCATGTCAATGAAGTTATTAAAAAATCATACAAAACCTTAAGTTTTATAAAAAAGACATTTTTACAAATGTAATAAAGATATAAAACTAAAATGCTACCTCACCCTGGTGAGACCTATACTAGAATACAGTGGCGTCGCTAGGGGGGTGCGGAGGGGGCGGGCCGCCCCGGGTGACACCATCAGGGGGGTGACACCAGACTGTAAAATTCTATATATTCCCGTTATTTGGCACTGGAAAACACGGAGGAGTTCTATGGATTAAATCATGAGGGGGTGACACCATGAGCTACCGCCCCGGGTGACACCAACCCTAGTGACGCCTCTGCTAGAATATTCATCTTTTGTACGGGACCCATCCACCAAAGAAAATATCGATAATTTAGAACAAACTTTAAAAAAAGAGCTGCCAGATTTATTACTGGAGAATATTCAAACTCACAAGAGTAACACCAATAGTTAAATCATAAACCTTGAAACACTAGAGGATAGAAGAACCAAGAGTAAATTAGTAATTATATATAAAGCAATTAATTATAATTTAGAAATACAACACAAAGATAACTTAATACAACCCTCAGATAGACATAAAGATAAAAACACCTTTCTTATTCCATAGGCAAGAAAAAACACATACAAGTTTTCTTTCTTCTCGTCCGGTATTCGGGCGGGGTATGGGTTGCCTAAAGAAACCAGGATAACTAACACTCAATCAACATTTAAAACTCTAATAAGAATGCGGGACTAGTTAGAAACCATAGATAAGCGTAGGACGCAATAATCTTCTGTATAGAAGGAATGTCTGTAAAAGTTAAGATAAGTTGACACATGCTCAGGGAGGCAAAAGAGTGTTGTGTGGCACTGCTCAGCAGATGAAGCAGGTTGCCCAGGTATTATCCATGCCCTATGAGACTAAGTCTCAGGCCCAAAAAACATTCACGGCACTAAATACGGAAAAATATAGAATCTTCTATAAATTTAATGATTACTTTTTAAATTATTTAGTTTTGATTAATCAAAATACGCAAACATTAAAATCCATTTAAGTTCCCATGGAGCAGGTTCATTGTAATGGTATTATATGTTGCTTACGTAATCCTATTGGAAAATCCTATTGGTTTGAATGAAATAGCTATGACGTCACTTGAAGGTCTCTAAACATGTCGCGTTCACCTAAATGTGAAGGCGTTGTGCTGGGAAATGGAGGCAATGTCTAGTGTTATATATGTTTACATTCTTGGGACTTTCTCATATTAGGCCAGCAAACATTTATTTTTGCTTGTAAATATACACAAAACGGTCGGTCCCGGCAAAGAACTTTGTTGTGGGTGGTGGGTAGGGGGGGAATGAAGGGGGAGAGGAAGGAGGTAAATGTAGGGACAAATTTATACCTGTCAAACAGAATGTTATGTGCCAGTTTATTCCGAGGTATGTGTCCACTGACGGGCGTGTCACTGGGCCTTAACGTGAAACAATGGAGGTAAACAACACATAGCGTTACGTTTCCAGGCTTTGATTACGAACCTCTCGGTATCCTCACCATGTTGTTTTATCTGTTTTGTAATTGGTTGCATTCAACAACAAACCTTTATGTACATTTAAGGTTATGGGGGTTATACAAAATTACGATTTCAAACTTTAAGAGACAAGAATTTCAACAACAACAAATTAAGAAAGAAAAATGAGGTTTAAAAAATAGATTAAACTTAACACCACTATCCCGGAAAGATAACAATAACTTATTTTTTTCAAATATAGTCTTTTGGCATAGCTTATACTAGACTAATGTCGAAACCTAAATACCAAATCGGTCTCTTCTTACTTAAATTTTATTTTTATTATTTCCCAATATGTATTTTGTTTTAATTCCCGTGGGTCTTAAATTCAAACGTAAACGTTTATTGAATTAATATCCAAGTTTACAGTTTCATCTACCTGATTATGAGATACTTTTCTTTTCAGATTGATAAACATGTTATTTTCTGCGTTCACTAAATTTAAAATAATAATAATAATAAATTAAAAAACAACCAAGTGAGAAGAAAACTTCGTTCAATGTGGGAGTTATGCATTGTTTCTTAGTGAATGTTTCATATTTTACATGAGGGCTTATCAATCGGCTGTGTTTTAATGGCAAACTCTTGCGATTACATAATATCAGATTGGATTAGATAAGAGATTAGATTAGATAAGAGATTAAATTAGGATAGATATTTTTAGATTAGATGCTAGACAAGCGTTTATATTAGATTAAAAAGAGTGGATTTGATTAGATTATAAGATTGAATTTAGATTATGTCGCTCATGTTTCTATACGCCAATTTTATGCTGGTGTACAAAAGTCAAAGTAAGAAGTGAATTTCATGTGTCCTTTTCATGGAGTTAGCCTGAAAGGTAGGATGAAAACAGTGCACAGGGGCCTTATGCGGCGGGCTAGAATGGTGGTGAGGGGCTACATAAGGGACTATGAAACAGTTGCTTCCAATTTTGAAAGCTGTTAAGTGTATATGATTGTAGCTGTTTTTTTAATTAAAAAATAAATTAGAGGTAGAGTAGGCTTGAAAAGTGTGGTATGAGTATTATAAGCACTTCATGTAAATCAATAAAAGCACGCAGAAACCTAGATGGTGCCCTTTATTCTCTAATGATTATTATATGTGTTTTGTTTTTTTTAGTTTAGCGTCATTTAATTGTAATTTATTAATAATAAATATAAGATTCGCACAAAGACGTTATAAGCAATTTGTATTTTCTAAGACACTCCCCCCCCCCCCAAAAAAAAAAATGACTTCATCTGGCCTAAAAGGAAAAGGAAGAATTTCCGGTCTGCTTTTGAGATCATTCATAGATACCACCACATTCAAAAACTTTTTTTTTTTGTTTGTTTGTTTGGTTTGTTTGTTTTGTTTTGTTTTCCCAATTATAAAAGTCATTTTGTAAATGCCATAAAAGCATCGGGTCAAGTTACTAAAAGTAGTCGACAGTTGGCCTAGACAGGGGGGATTACTGTTGACAGGCGGGTAACTCTCCCAGCAGTCATAAATACATCGAACTCGCTCAGCGTGGTGGAAAAATGGTGTGTGCAAAGACTTGACAAGGACAGATGTCGTCGTGCTCAGAGTTGATCTCTTGTGTCGTTGGCGGTCGACGAGACATACTTTTTAACTTGCCCAGATCTGTCTTCTTCCGAGGAATGTCTTTCAGGGGGTGTTACCGTGAGGAGCTCGCGCTAAAATATAACGTTTACAGTTCAAGGTCGTGGAGCACTGGATCTCGCATGTGGATCTGTGAGAACTCATTTATACACAACTTTACAGTTCACCCCCCCCCCCAATGGCCACCTAGTCACCATCAAAGAAAAGAAAAGAAAAAACGTCTTGTCATAAGTAAGCCTTAAAAATGCGGGGACCAAAATTATTAAACCTTTTTAGATAGCTTATTTAAGGAAGCATACTTACAAACAAATTAAAACAGTCGGCTTGAAATTCAATTAAATCATTTTAATGCAAAGGCCGTCCTCAAACTAAAATCTTAAGAGCTTCAACTCAACAAATTTACAGAAAGATTTGCTAAATTGTGCCGCTTCTTACTTTATTATTTTTATATATTATTTTGTGACGTTGAGAAAATTCTTCCTTTACTCTAAAAGAGCTAATATTTCAGATAAATTATCTTAACTGTTACAGACGCCCCTTCTATACAGAAGATTAGTTATTAAATCTTTTGAATCCTACCGGATAGTGTATTGCATGGATATTGCATGAATATATATATATATTAAATAAACCATTCGTCAAAATCACAAAACGGTAGGCCCATGGTCTCTTAACTTTTAAACATATCATAAATTTTTAAACAGATCTTTGAAATTCCTTTAAGATTCTACACCTTTTATCCAAAGTACCAAAGTAGACGACAAATTATCTCAAAAGCTGAAAGAGGAACATTAACATATCATATGGGAGCTTTAAAATTTGTTATTTCTTTTTTACTGTAGATGGCTACTGTAAACGACATTTTAAAAGCTACGTCATCTTTCAAGTCTAAACTTATTTTGTCCCACTTTATGTGTATTTTTTATAAACGTTATCTTTATCTTATTTTGAAAATTCCTTTCCCATTCACAATAACAAAGTTTTAAGCGTACATTCCAATAATGTACGCGCCCTTCTGCGTGCCGCAGAGTGACATGATGTGCTTTATTTCCTCTAAGGTTTTCCCGTTGTTCTTACATTGTTTGTGTCATGCTGAGGTAAACAAGCTGTTACTATTGCCGACTAAATAACATGGGGTTATTCATGGCTGAAATTTTCACACGGAGTCTGACAGAAAGCAAAGCCTCTGAAAACAAACAACCTTACTGCAAACATATTTTAATACAAATTAAATAGCTTTATATTCAGGGCCATCCGTCTAGATCATAATTAAAGGTTAAGTTATTTATGGAACACGTAGAACAACATGACAAAACAAACTATAGTGAATTAAGACCGGTTTGTTAACGAACACAACACTATTTTAAGTCAAGTACTATCAACAGTATTCAGTATCTGAATCTGGTCTAAAGTCTAAGACAACACAGTTTTATTTTCTCTCCTTCTTGTGTTTATCAAGAAATAGACACAATTTCAACACGTTTCCTCAGACCTACAATACATTATACACGAAAATTAATGATACTGAGCAGGATGGTGTTATTAACTTTACATATTTAACATACCTTGAACTCTTAACATATTACTATTACGGTTTTGTAAACTTTAAATAATAACACATTATTTTTAAACATAAAAATACAATCTTAAGTCTAAAACTAAAGTCTAAAGCGCATTTACTTTAGAATTTTTTTTTTAATCTACAAATATTTATATTAGTTTCCTTTTCTTTATTTTGGGTCCGTTTATTGCTTATTAAAGGGTCATTATAAATAACGATAGAACCTCTTCAAAAAAGTATATACTTTGTTTCATGATAAACAACTGTCATTAGTAATAATTCGATACTTTACTACACCACAAGTCTACTGTCTAGAAGCCATAACAAACAATTATCATTACCCTTGGCAAAATATGTATCTTCATATTTTGCTAACAAAATTTGTGTTCGGTTTATTTAGTTCACTTTTGACGGTAGCAGGAAACTTAAAACGAATGACTATTTAGTTACGCCAGCTCAGGGGATATACTTTTATTATGCAAATCACCAAAACACATCACCAGTGCAATTTAGGAAGGAAAAATATTACTTCAAGCCCCCTAATCCTCACTAATCCGTTAATCATCATGTGCCACATATTTCACTGAATATCAAGTGGTTGTTAAAGTAAAGCTTTTAATGCTCGTTTATATCTCACTTGCCTATTAGGTGGGGAATTTCTAATTTAAGCGTGCTAATTGGTTGTAAATTAGTGGGGCATTCCTTCTCTTGAACTTCAATTTGGTTATTGCTATGGAGATGTTATAGTTTATTACTTTGCAGTAATTGATTAACAAAATACATCAAAACAACAAACATATTGATCTTGAACCATAAGAAGGGTTTTATTAAGGTTGCCGGAATTTTCATCCGCCCTCCTCTCCCTTTCCACCACCCCTCTTACATTTTTGTATTGATCTTAAGTCGGTGGCCACCCCTTCTAAGCCCATTATAGAATTACTGACTGCTTGTATTGCACTTAGAGTTAATTTTGACGAGGACCACTCTAATCATATTTGTCCAGTGCTTATGCCACCATGTGTATCCTTTGATGGCTTATTAGACTTATTCTTACACAAAAGCTGCGTTCGCATGTTGAACAAGAGATGGATCGGATCCCTTCAGGGAGGGGGTGTTTGTACACGGTCTTTCCTGGCCTGACGTTTGGACTTGACAGCCCGTTGGCTATTAGCCTCAAAAACAGCTGCGCCATTCCATATCATATACCGCCAGGGGCTCGGTCACTGGCTGCTTACTCCCAGGAGCCATGCCCAATGTTAAAGGCCCTTAGAGCGGTTTTGAGCGTTTCCTTGTAGCACTTACATGAACCTCCTATGCCCTTCAGTAGCTCACTACAGAAGAAACTCTTTCGGAGCCGATGGTCCGACATACGCACTATATGCCCCGCCCAGCGTAGTTGGCACTGCATGGGGCTAGTGTAGAAGCTGGGTAGTCCTGCTCATACTAATATTTCGGTGTTTGGAACTTGGGTTTTTTATTACGTTAAAGTGGTACAGCAATCTCGCATGGCGTTGGTATACGGTCCCTGTTTCGCATGTGTATATTAAAGGTGAGAGCACTCTAGCTCTGCATACTTTTTGTTTGTCTTGGATGCTGATTATCCTTCTGTTCAAGACACTGTAATAAAATCTGCCAAATGATTCACTGGTCTAGGAGATTCTCACGTTTACTTCGTCATCAATGTTAGCATCCTGAGCCAATGTGCTGCTAATCTAAGTAAAGCGGCATCCTGAGCCAATGTGCTGCTAATCTAAGTAAAGCGGCATCCTGAGCCAATGTGCTGCTAATCTAAGTAAAGCGGCTCCCTGAATTGTTTTGTTGTAATCGGTGATTATATTAGGCTCAGTGTAAGGTTTGCCTGGAACTGGTGTTACATAACTTCTATCTTCTTTGTGCTGATGGTGAGTCTACTGGAAATTTTATCTACGCTAAGTTGTTGGCGTGCTTTTGAGCCAGTCGTCAACAAGAGAAGGTCCATGATAGTTCTGACTTGAACGTTGTTTTTTATTTAAACTACTGAGATTGAACAAGCGACAATCATCGCGATGATTAATGTCCAGTCCTTCATTGCTTTCCCATAATGCCTCTTTATGCACAGCTGAGAACATGAAACTAAACAGTGTTGGGGCAAGAAAGAAAGCATCCTAGCTTTACACCATTAGAGACAGGGAAGAGTTTAGAGGCCTCTCTATTGTCATTGTCCTGGACTTGATTGAGCCTGCATGCCCTTAAAGAACTGCCTTACAATAGCTATATAACTTTCTTGGGCAGCCATACTTGGCCATTATCCCCCACAACCCCACTCTGCAGACTGTGTCAAGGGCTTTTTTCAGGTCGATATCATGGAGAAGAGGTCAATATTATGTTATTGGCCTTTCCTTGAAGCTATTTGGCTGCAAAAGCATGTCGATGGTCCCACGCTCTTTCCGGAAACCGCATTGACTTTCTGGTATTAATCCCTTGTCCAGATGTGTATTTAGGCGAGTATTTTACTGCAATTGATAGCAGTGGAATTCCACGGCAATTATCGCAAGCTTGAAGTTCCATTTCTCGTGTGTACAAGTGAACTGTAGAGGAATCTTTAAAATCCTGAATGATTGACTCTTGCTGCCATTTTATTAGGAACATTTCATGCAGCTTTTCAAATATGACCATGTTGCCTGCTTTGTAAATTTTAATCGGAATTGAGTCTGATCCCAGACCCTTGCAACACGATAGAAAAGATATAAAGAATTGTAGGCGGTGCGTCTAATGCCAATTTTATTAATACTTGAGGGAGGTGACTGATGGCGTCGTCATTAATAGTTGTGTCGCTGTTTAGGGCAGCATGCAAGTTTTCAGCCCGTAGTGTTCTTGAATCTTCTCTCTGTCAGATAATTAGAGATATCCCATCTGCACTTAGAAGCGGGGGTGAAGAGGTTGAGGGTCCGTACACTTCCTTAAAGGCATCATAAAAGTTCTTCTTATCATGCCTGTCAGTATATTGTTGGATCTCATCATCAAAGTTCTTCGTATCATGCCTGTCTGCATATAGTTGGATCTCATCATCAAAGTTCTTCGTATCATGCCTGTCTGCATATAGTTGGATCTCATCAGCTTTCTAATTTCTTGCTCAGCCATGAGTCTCACACCCGGCAAGTTTTTGTTTTATGGTTCGGCGTATGTTGTTAAAAGAATCCGTTATGGATGAGGACCTGGGATTGTTGAGGTGTATTTTGGGATTGTTGAGGTGTATTTTGGGATTGTTGAGGTGTATTCTGGGATTGTTGAGGTGTATTTTGGGATTGTTGAGGTGTATTCTGGGATTGTTGAGGTGTATTTTGTGGAGTTGATGTTTGCGGGTCCATGGCTGTGCTTTACTGTAGGTTAGTTCTCTGAAATCCGTCCAAACATTGATGTTCATACCGCTAAGCAATTTGCAAAGGATCTATTTATATTTTTAACGACATTGAGCATGCACTATGGTTATAGTTCTAAGCGGTACTTTAATTATTGGTTATTATCAATTATTATTTTTATGGTGTTAACTGATTAAAGATGTCATGAAATTTAATATTCCCTTGATTATTTCTTTTGTCTATGTATCTTCTCTGTTTTTTTTAATAACTTATATCCGTTGAAATCCTTATTTTTTCAACCCTGCTGCTCTTATGCATGTTATATAATTGGGTTTAAGATTTATCTTTCAAATGGTATTGATATGAATAATGTTAATTGACTTAGTGTCTTGAACACCAAAATGTGTATTGAGCCCATTAAGATCAACGTTTTGAGCTAGCTACTGAACGCATCGTACTCTCGAACTCTAACTCTAAGTAACTTTAACATTTTATAGAATTATGTCTATACCGTAGTTAAAGGAATTATAACAATCTTTACAGTAGAGTGATGTTGCCATTTTGATCAGACGAGCACAAAATCTAGAATACTTTTATTTTTTAATACACGCTTTAAAAATATTTTATCTCAAACAGCATTTTAAAAAATCCCCTGCTATAATCTCCAACCACGGAGCTATTGTAAGCCAAAATTAGAGTCAACAAAGTATTACATGAGTGCACTGCACAGCTATGCAGCTCCATCTTGAACCCGGGAGAGTGTCATCGTTTCAATCTAAATAACCTTCACACCCTCGAGACATGTATGAAGGAAATGATGAAGGCAACAAGCCATAAAATACATCAGAGGAAACTGTTTAGGATGTTCACTTAATGTCTTTTAATGCCTTTTTTAAATTAATTTTTATATTATTTTTTTTTACGAATTCCGAAAAAGAGTCGGCGTTGATATCGTGGTATAGATAGAAGTAATAGAACCCATAATAAAGCCCAAAGGATAGGAATAGCACGTTGAATGTTTTAGTTATTATTTAAAGATTTTTTAAAATAAATATTTTCGGCCCAGACTTTTTATGCGTATTCTGTTTTAATGTGGATATTTCAACGGGATTTTTATAGGTTAAATTTTAACCGTTGAAACGCAGAGGGGGAAAAAAGAAGAGCAGAAAAGAGAAAGGTGTTGAAAACAATATTTTTAAAAAAATATATATTATTTAGAATAATGTACAACACACTAAAGCCTATGGACACCTTCTAACCCTCCCATATTTTTCTTTGCCTACTCCGCCTTCTCCATGTATACTTACAGCCTTGACGTGGCTCCATAAAGTCCCTGCCATACCGTGTATTTATATGGCAGCAATTAAAGGGCCTTGGGGATGGGTGAGGAAATAAGCCATGAACTTGGAATACAGGAGCACACAACCCATTCATCGCAGCGGCCTCAACTAATGACTCACCTGCTGCAAGGTACTTATCTTCCTACTACCTATATACATTTTACTACACAGTCGCCGACTTAAGATTAATTTTAAAAACATGGTTGGTATCAAGTTTATTGAGCCTCTTGACGACCACATTAATTATAGATGTAGATGATGTCCTGCCCGCATAAAGTTTGAGAACATCTTTGATTTTTATGGACGTGCGCGTTTTGAAAAATATTTTTTTAAACGTGTACTGCATACAGAAGAAGTAGTGAGAAACCATCTCGCTGATTATGAGCAAGCAGCTTAGAGGCGTTGTAATGTTTCATTGAGTCATAAATTGTGTGGCCGACGACTACAATCCATAACTGTCTTATGCCCGTATTTTCATGGTCATAATATTTTGTTCAAGCGTGAAGTTTTGGCTGACAAGTAGCAGTTTGTTGAGGAAGGAAGAAGCTCTAGTTACAGAAGTATTAAGTAATACTTTGTCCTACATGTAATTATATATTTTTAAAAATTTGTTACCAAAAAAAAATTTTTTTTTAAAGAAGAAAAAGTGAAGTCATGACAGATGAAGACCGACAGATGAAGTCATGACAGATGAAGACCGACAGATGAAGTCATGACAGATGAAGACCGACATATGAAGACCGACAGATGAAGTCATGACAGATGAAGACCGACAGATGAAGTCATGACAGATGAAGACCGACGGATGAAGTCATGACAGATGAAGACCGACATATGAAGACCGACAGATGAAGTCATGACAGATGAAGACCGACAGATGAAGTCATGACAGATGAAGACCGACAGATGAAGTCATGACAGATGAAGACCGACAGATGAAATCAAGACAGATGATGACCGAAAGATGAAGTCCGACAGATGAAGAACGACAGATGAAGTCCGACAGATAAAGTCATGACAGATGAAGACCAACAGATGAAGACCGGCAGATGAAGCCCGACAGATGAAGTCATGACAGATGAAATCTTGACAGATGAAGACCGACAGAAGATGAAGACCGACAGACAGATGAAGACCTACAGACAGATGAAGACCTACAGAAGATCGACAAATTTTGATTAGCTTCTTGCTAAACGTCGTTTAGTGCACCTGAGGCGAAAACGTTACTGTGTAATGAGCATAAACACACATGACATCTTTGCCCTATCCAAATACATTTAAAACAGTTATAATTACTGATAATTCAATACTACAGCTTAGATTCTTTCAAACACTAAAGGGTGGCTACTGTGTAACATTTTAGTTTACGGAAATGTACAATATTGATGCTTTAGAGATTGTTGGTGTTAAAGTTAAAGAGGGTTTTTAATATTTATAAAATTCAGAGGCGGGGACATTCTTATTTGAGGATCGCATTCGTACGTGTACGATTTCAATTTATGCTTTGTTAATTGATATAGTATAATATAGTAAAAATGAAGCAAATTATCGACAAATTAACGTATTTAGTTGTTGTTGTTGTCTTGTGGGGCTATTAAATAAACGGGAAAGATTATTTCTAGACATCTAAGATGTATGTACAATTGAAATAATTTAAATAGATCTATATTCTCAAAACTAAAATTCGCAGTTACATAAGACATTAAAAAAAAAAAAAAAACAATGTGTGCGCTGAGTTGGTTTTTGCCCGCTCATTATTATCATAATTTTTTGTAAACGTCAATGTTTCATTAGTTTGGGGTTACAGTGTCTAAAACCCCAGACTTTGAAAGGTTTACATTACATCTCTACACTGACAGCGTAAACGTTTTCTCGGAAGGATCCGATCTGGAAACTTTAAAAAAAGAGAATAGTTGGTCTTAGTGGGACGTTTTTGCTAATTAAGAAATAAATTAACTCCCCAACTTTCACCATTTATTCATTCTTATCTTATATGTTACAGACGCTCCTTCTGTACAGAAGATTATTGCGTCCTAAGTATTACTATGGTTTGTGTTTAGTCCTGTATTCTTACTAGAGTTTTAAATGATGATAAAGACTTGCGGGATCGCAATTCCGGTGCCACGTTTTGATAGAGGGGGGTGGAGGGAGTGGGGTCAATTAGAACAACGTAGATAACTTTTGAAATGTAAATATATATATATATTATAGCATATGTAAGTATGGAAGAAATAGGAAGGAAGCAGGTACTTACGAAAGTTGTTTCAGCAATCTAAAATCTTTAAAAATGATCCGTTCTTGGAGGAAGTCTTGGTATTTTAGAAACGCAAGTGAAACAAGCACAACATGTAAGACAAAGATGTTACTTCCCCTGGCTATGTCATCGTTATCGGGCAGAAAGGGGGACAACTGCGGCAGAATAAACAAAAAAATATCCGCGAAAGAAACGTTACTTGGCTGACAAGGACATTTAATCCAGGTAGCCAGCCCATCCGTACCATTGTACTCCCCCAACCCTTTCCTTTGTCTCTTCAGTAATCCTCGGACGTTGAATTTCTCCACTCGCACCCCTTCACTTCACCTACCCGTCTTCACCATGAAAACTTCTAGACCAGCGTCTCAGTTATTTTTAGTTCTCTTCTCTTAACAATAGTGTTTCGCATTGTTACATACAGATACACTATAGAAAATGAACAATTTGCATTTACAAATTAATGTTATATGGAAACTCTTGAAATAATCATTGTTCTATCTTACATGTTTTCTAATAAAAGAATCAGCATATTATTTGTGCAGTAATTGTAATCACCTATTTTTGATAAAGGATCATAATTGATAAGGCCCAATAACTAGGTTTTAATACTAATTTTTAAAAAATATTTTATTCGATTAATCGGTAAATAATTAAATCGATTAATTTTGATTATTTATATTTTAACGCATATAAAGATCCCGGTTTGCGATTCATTATTTCGCGTATCGCGGTAATTCCTGTGGTTACCAAATTTTGCTATACGGTACACAGCAAATTCGTTCGTTTTGTTGATGACCTTTGCCAATCAAATTTATACACGGAAAATGGTTTCAACAAATGGAGGAAATTTAACCCAAAATAAGTCAACATGAGTTGAGTCTAATGCAAGCATAACAATTTTTTCCCAATGGAAGGAATTAGTATTATAAATAAGAATTTGACAATGCGTAACTTTCCTTAAACTACAACAGAATATTGATAAAGAAATTAGAAGATATGAAAGGAAAATCTCACAAGAATACATGATAATATTATATAATTAGATTTGTTAGCAAAACACAATTTGGTTTTGAGAGGTCATCGGAAAGGTGTTCATGAGGAAGACATCAACTCAATTGAAAATAGAGGAAATTTTCTAGAGCTTGTTGACTCGTTAAATACGACCCAGTATTACGTGAACATTTAGTAAAAATTAAGATGGCTATTAAATATAGTTATCTACTATTTGTCGTAAATGATTCAAAATGTATTCATAGACCTATTGGGAGCCGCAGTGAGAACAATAATTATGGACCAAATAAAGCAAGCTAAAAATCTTTTGTATGATATTTGACAGCAGTCCAGATAGTTCAATAAAGAAAAAACTACGCAGATAAAAAAAAAATTACGTAGTTATTGATGCCAGCGAAGTTAAAGTTGTAGAATCATTTCTTCACTTTGTAGAAACTCAAGTAAAACTGCTGAGGAAATCACAAATATGATTTTAAAGATATTAGAGAATGTTTAGATATAAAAATTGCAGAGGAAAGGCTCACGATATGCTTCCGTCAATCTAAATACAGAGTTTGTAGCATGTGCAAATCATTCTTTAACCTGGCATGTTTATATGAAGCTTGTACTAGTGCACTGCTATTGTTCCTTAACATTTTTCGGATCTATTGAAAAGTTATTTTAAATTTTTAAATTCTATCACTCGTCAATTGGAGGTTTTTACTTTCCGTCACAGGTCAAGGTGTCAAACGTAGCTTTGAAATTCGCTGGAGCAGAAGCAGAAGCAGTGAGTATTAATAGTAATTTAAAAAAACATTTTAAAAGCATTTTAAACAATTTAAGCACCTTTGAAAATTCGACATCAGAAAAAGAAAATTGTGAAACAAGATCATATGATGGAATTTTTCTCAATTCAAAATAATATATTTCTTTTCTATGTTCTCTAAATTTATGGGAATCAGTCTTTTTGGAAATTAATGATGCTCAAAAATACCTGCAAATAAAAGGCTTACACATTTCATGGAACAAACAGATATGCTAATACAAAAAGCTGTTATGGCAGCCAAAAGAATTTGTGAAGAGTTGGAAATATCGACTAAATGCCGAGTTAGATGGAGGCAAAAATGAGTGGGAAAAATTCACTAGACGTGGTTCTATCTTTAAAACATGAAGTACAACGAGAAATGGATCGAATTATAAAGGAATTAAAAGAACGCTTTGATCAGTTGCATGTCGTAAGAAAATGTTCGTGTATATCTCATGTAACCCACTAAATGTAGCTATTGAAAGAAAAATAATCCAGGTTTTATGGCTGTACCCATACTACAAAGAGAGGTATTATGTTAGAAAAACGGAGGAAAAAGGCCACCTTGAACTATTAAAATTTATTCAACATTTTAGATTTGAACATTCCGTACTAGGGTGGAGTGAAAACGCGAAAAAAAAAATTTTTTTATTTGTTTGACTTTGGATAGTTATTAAAACTTGCTCTGTGGTACAATCAACTACTCCGTAAAAAATATTTTAATTTAAGTAACGTCTTGAGGTTCCACAACCAACTTGAAAATTTAACCAATTATAAGTATCTTGTGTCATTTTTTATGCTCTCTCTGAAATGCCCGACAATCAACTACCTACTTACGCAGATGTTATGAAGTTTTACAATCTGACAAAGCAGAGACTTAAATGTGAATTAAACAATAAAGATCCTCCACATCGCAATGTGGCAGAAATAGTGACAACAAAAGTAGAACAAATATGGAACAAAGCTTCTATACCACATGTAAGCCACCGCAGTGCCCAAGAAATGTTGAACAAGTACCACAAGACATTCATGAATTTGCTGAAGCCATATAAGTCTAGAAAAGACTCAGAACCATACCGAGAGAAAATATCTCAGTTTAAAGATGGATCCAAAAAACTCTTTGACATTGGCTCCTGCAAGTGTTCTTTCATATCTCAGTGTCAGTGTGAAAAGTCAAGAAAGATACCCACAATTGAACGTGATTTTCCAGAAGATCAGCGGGATCCACGAGGTATGATCATTGCGAAAGTTGATGAGGTCGAATCCATTAAATTACAAAAGCGATATATCCGTAAAGAGTTGACACAGAGGCAGATGTGTAGCAAATCTGACATTGATGACATCGGTGAAAAACAGTCAGATGTTTGTGACGAGATTTCTTCTACAGGTGAGAAAACTGATGCTAGCAATGCCGAATCTGATGACGATTGTATGCCGGATCCTAATAAACAACTTAGAAAGTTGAATGACAAGCAGATGAGAGTTAAGTTACCATCATTGGCGTTAGCGTTTGATCGACATGGTGTATCCGACAGGGCCGCAGCGGGAATCGCCAGTGCTGTTCTTCAAGATGTCGGAATAATTCACGAAAGGGATGTTTCTAAAGTGATTGACAGAAGTAAAGTGCGACGAGAACGTTGTAAAAACGTGGAACATTATGTGCCAATGTCAGTAACACAATCACTGGGTTATATTTTGACAGAAGAAAAGACAGTACAATGACCCTACTTAAAGAATGCGATGGGATATTTCATCGAAAACTAATAACTGAAGAACATATATCAATTATATCTGAACCAGGATCCATCTATTTTGGCCACATTACACCAATTGCAGGGTCAAGCAAAGTTATCGCGGCTGAGTTAATTGCATATTTGAATAAAAAGAATGTTGACCTGAGTGGTGTAAAAGCTGTAGGTTGTGACGGAACCGTCGCTAATACAGGCAATCGAGAAGGTATCATTCGATTACTAGAAGTGGCGTTGAACAAACCGCTGCAATGGTTCGTATGTCAACTAAATGCAAACGAATTACCGTTAAGGCATTTGTTTGAACATCTAGATGGACCTACCAATGGTCCAAAAAGATTTTCTGGTACAATCGGAAAATCACTGGTGGATTGTGAGAAGCTTCCCGTTGTCAAATACACACCAATAAACTGTGTTCTACCATCAGGTTTAAATTCTGACGACTTAAGTACAGATCAAAAATATCTGTTCGACTTGTGCACAGCTTTCAGTGTTGGCGTTTGTCCTGTAGGCCTTTCACTTCGCAATCCTGGTCTTATCAACCATTCAAGGTGGTTAACAACGGCTAATCGAATACTACGCCTGTATATTGCCACAAGATGCCCATCGGATGAACTGAAGACAATTGTTACCTTTATCGTAACAGTTTATGCACCAGCATGGTTTGAAATAAAAAATACTGCTTCATGTAAAGATGGCACTCGACATGTCAATAATACAATACTGAAATCACGCTACCTCACAGACGAGCTGAAGAAAGTTGTTGATCCAGTAATTCAACGCAACGCATTTTTTTTACTCATCCAGAAAACCTCTTGCTTGCGATGCTTACCGACGAAAGATCAGAAATACGCGAGTTGGCTCTGAGACGTATAATGAAATCCAGGAAGCAAAAACGCACAAGTTCAATTAAATCTTTCTGTGTGCCAATAATCAATTTTGAAGCTACTAGTTACATAGACATGATCGAATGGCAGAAAACTTCAATCACAGAGACTACGATCGTAATGGATATTGATAACGATACTTTTTTAACCATGATCCGGGAAGAAGATACACCAAGACTGGATTTCACCCGCTATCCTTGTCACACAGTCAGTAGATAGACATATTAAGCTAGTTACAGAAGCTTCCCAAGTGGTGTGTGGTCCAGAAAAACGCGACGGATTCATAGAGCACGTTTGGAATCGAGATCGAAAATGCCAAAACTTAACACTAAAGCCCAACATCATTTGTAGCTATAAAAACACATCAGACTAGAGTTTTCATGTGTTTTTCCCTCAAATATTTAGTTCTATTTACTTGTAACTTTTGTATAGACTGTTAAAAATGTAAACTGCTACACTAATATGTTGCCATATATAAACTTGGATTTTCAAAGAATATTGTTTCTTATTTGAAATATGCCTATATTCAGGTCATTTGTGGAACCTCAAGATATGCTTTAAATCGTTTGATTGTTTGCCACATTACTAATTGCATATGTCAGCAACTTTTCATAGCTATCCAACCAAGATATTCAATTTTAAAAAAATTCACTCCACCCTATTCCGTACTCAGCATTGTAATCTTGCTAACAATAAAATTGTTGTAACATTTATTGTTATCAGTGTCGCTAGTTGGGAAAGGACATTCTCCAAACTGAAGTTGATTTTTTAAAATTATCTTCGTTCCACAGTGAGTGTTTTAAGACTATAAAAGCTTGCAATATTGTCCATAGAGCAAAATGTAACAAATTATTTAAATTTTGACAACATAATACACGATTTTCCTTCTATGAAAGTTTGGAAAATAAATGTAAAAATATGTTTACATATTAGTGTATACAATGTTTGGTTGATTTTTTAAAAAAAAAATTATTTACAAATACAAAATAAAAAATATAACTATTTTTTTATTTTTTTTATTTTTTTTTTTTTTG
>MUZC01000363.1:182926-219262 GCA_002072015.1 Radix auricularia | reverse complement strand
AGAAAACACAAGTACTACGGTATCTTACTTTACTCCAATCGATCTAGGACACCGGAAAAGCTTTCTCAAGTCATCAGATTTGTGGATGTGGATTTACAAACTAAAAAGTAACTATCAAAGAATCATTTTCAGATTTTGCAAAGATACATTCCAAAGACGCAAAAAGCCTTGAAATAGTTATCGTAGAGAAACTGGAATCTAATAGCATACCACTATCCGACGGTCGGTCACGATGTTATGACAATGCTTCTGTAATGACCGGGAATGTTTCCGGCCTTCAACAGCGAAAATGTGCTAGAAATCACAAAGCATTATTCATCAACTGTGGCAACCACAGCTTAAAATTTAGCAAGAGTACACTTAACTAAACATGATCCAGTTGTTATCACGTTTTTGGAACAGTTAAAAGTATAGATTTATGTTTTCTCCCTTTCAACAACTCGTTGGGAAAAAATTAAAAAAAGAGTTGTGCCAATCACAATGAAGAGGGAGTCTGAAACACGTTGGATTGCACGATCAGAAGCTGTTATAGCAATTTATGAAGGACTAGATGACATGGCAGGGCTGTTGGAAAAATTATCAGAACATACAAATATGACGCCTGACACCAGAAGTGATGCAGAAGCTTTGCTGGTAGGTATATAAAACTTTAACTTCCTAGATTTTAAACATTTCTGGAACATCATACTTGATAAAATTGATAGTGTCCAGAAACGGTTCCAGAATCCTACTGTGAGTTTCAAGGAAGCTTAATCTGATCTTGAATCGCTTGAGCAAGAAATTGTCAACATTCGTGTTAATTTGAGCCATGTTGCGGTAGACAATGGGAAAGAAGATGCACAACTTGGAGAATCGAGTTTGACAGAAGATTAGACGACATCGGAGGATGCCTTCGAGAATTAAAAAGAGATGCAGAACTTTCTCCATAAGAAGAAATTGCACCTGCTATGAACAGCGAAATTGATAAACCCCAACAGGAGATATCAATACGGATTTTACGTCTTAAACAACCTAAACAACAAATTTGGATTTTTACTAGTTACTAGACGTCAAATCTCTTCTTGCTGAAACAAAAGTCGATACGTTTCGTTATAATTGCTTAGATTTTGCTAATTTCTACGAATTGTGAACATGAAATCAAATACTAAAAAAAGATGCTCAGTACCCGGACTGAAGTTCTACCGGAAACTACTTTGGATCTTCTCGATTTTATTGTTTCATATGGAGATGACGAATTTCCGAATCTGCGCATTTCACTTCACATACTTCTAAAAATTGCTGTTTCAACTAAAAGCTGTGAGCGGTCCTTCAGCAAAGTAAACCTTAATTTGTCTTAATTACGTGCTTCAATGGATCAAGATCGTCTGGATGATCTTGCACTCCTTAGCATCGAAAGAGAACACTTGAGAATATCAATTTTAACAGCGAGATTGACGACATTCAAATCAAGGAAGATCCATTTATTTTAGATTATGTCTATTCGAGTCATGTATAATTAGTAGAGTATTTTTTTTTCAAATAAATTGTTTATAATCGTATAGAGAATTATTAGTCTGTATTGTATTTCATTAAAATATCATTTGCTTCAAAAAAATGAACCATATAAACCGTAAAATTTCAAATTTTTCTTGGGGGCTCAATGAGCCCCCAGAATTTTTCGGTCCGTCAAGGGGCGCAGAATTTGTGTCTTGCCCCCGGGCGCACAAGACCCTAGCTACGCCACTGTACATAATTGTCAAATTTAAAAAATGCATTTTCTGGAAGGAACCGGTTCAATAGAATCGTGGGCATATGTTCCAAGCGTACACATACACATGACGCATTTTAATATATATATATAAGTGGATTGTATTGAATTTTATATGTCCCAAATGAGTCTGCATTACCCCCAAGAATTTCCTTTTGACCCCAGATGGGGTAATTTACTCCTGTTCGGCGACCCCTGTCTTGCGGGATGCCCGTAAGTTAAATGAGGAATTTCTTTTAAAAAATACAATTTAAATATATCATTTTAAAATATTTTTTCCTAAATAAAGAAGTTAACAGTGATGATTAACATTCAATGTTTTATTTGTATGTATTAAATTAAATATAATCGAAGGATGTTGAACACAGTTCATTTTTTAAATGCCGGTTAGACGTTTTTAAAAAACGGACCAGTTCAATGGGATACCTAAAAATTTAATTTATAAAAGTTTATGTTAATGTTATTGTTAACCCCAAAGGAGTGGATTCTAGCGAATTTTAAATGCCCACAATAATTTTATCATTACCCCCAAGAGTTCCCCTTTTACTCCAAACTGACCAAACGAGATAATTTACCGCTGCTCAACGACCCGTCTTTTAAAACGCCCTATAGACTATAGCGGTAGCAATGCATTTTTCATCTGTTTATAAACTCCACAAAAGAATGCAACAATTAAAACACACTTCGTCCATTGGTGGCATTATATTTACAACACATGAGTGATATACGTGAAATCGTTAAAAAAAATCTCGGGAGCTTCTGAGTAAAAATGTATGATAATATTGGCTATTTTATTAATTTCATTGTATTTTTCAGTCTTGAACTAGCAAGAATTGCTGTAGCCTATTTTGCGACGCACAAGATGACACCCAACTTTCCTGTACAAATGTGGGGTTCGTACAGTACTCGACATATTCCTCTCCCAGCGTATACTTAATAACTTTTTTTTTTTAAAACTGAGATTTGATATCAATGTGGTAATTTTAGATTAAATGCCTTTGACGTGCATATACTTAGCAGGAAAACTGTCACTATAAGATCGAAATCAATTTGAGGAATCGTCCTGTATCTATATATTCTAGGTCTATCAACAATGAAATTATTTTTGTAATATCAATTGTCACACTCGCGAGCTTGAAGGTTCATCAAATCAAAAGGTCTTTGGCATTACCGCTGCATTGTTCTTTAGCTGTTTTGCTATGTCTTGGCAACTTATTTTTTTTAAAAATAATATTTTAATAAACAAGCCGAATTCGTACTTAATCTTATTGGGCTTTAGGCTTAGGCCATGCAGGGGCTCATTTCGCTATCACACCAGTACGGCGAAAATCACGTCAAAACGGGAAAAGAATGCAACGGTTCCTAGTGTAATAGAAAAATTCATGCCGGTCGTCAAATACGGAAAAAGTAGAGAAGCACTTGCTTACAATTTATTTAAGGGCGTTTTACATAGCTTCACGCGTGTTACGATATTACATTGCAGACCTACGCAAAATAAATACTTAAATGACAAAGTAGATGTTAAAAACAAAAACAAAACAAAAACAAAACGAAACGCGAATTGCAAAAAATAAAAGTATGGCAGGCGAACTTAGTAGAGATGAAAAGACTGATGAATGGACTGCAATGAATGGTACCACACAGTTTGCCTGCATGTTAATACACCCAAGTACATATCAATGGGTCTAAGAAATAAATATACATCTTGGTACTGCACACATTGTGGATTTCCCCAAATCAATTCAGACCTGTTTAATCATAGGGACCTGATCACCTCAAACTTTTACAGTGTTTTGGCCAATTCTAATATAAAAAACACCCTGGATAAAATCAGACCTGCCACACAAACCCATGAAAATAAAAAATCTAATAATACTGACAATCAATACACTCTTAAAACTCTAATAATTAATTTTCAAAGCATAAAAAATAAAATTCCAGATTTAGAACTTCTAATAAAAACAGAAGAACCAGACATAATTGCTGGTTCTGAAACTTGGTTGAACCCCAACATATATAACTCTGAAATTTTTAGCAGCAATTACAATATGTTTAGAAAAGATAGAACAGACAATCATGGTGGCGTCCTACTTGCAATAAAATCAACTCTCATAGCCGAAGAAATTAACACACAACCAAACTCCAATATAGAATCTGTTTTCTGCAAAATAGTTACACCAAACTCATCACCCTTTATTGTAGGCAGTCTATATAGGCCACCAAATACAAACATAGAGTACATGAGGAATCTCTGCAGTCAACTAATTTACATTAAAGACAATCATAAAAATGCTGTAATTTGGACTATGGGGGACTTAAATCTTCCAGATATAAATTGGAAAAAATATACAATTGATAGCCACCAAAATAATAAAGAAATTAATGAACATTTCTTAGACACAATAAACAACATAAACCTAGAACAGANATAGATACAATATTACTAGACTTCTCAAAAGCATTCGACAAAGTTCACCACCTTAGTTTACTCAAAAAACTTAAATACTTTGGAATCTCAGGTCCCTTACATCACTGGATCCAAGATTTCCTATTGGGTAGGGAGCAAACTGTAATAATTAATGGTTCTAAATCTACACCAATAAAGGTTAACTCAGGAGTTCCACAAGGAACTGTCCTAGGTCCCTTACTATTTTTAATTTATATAAATGACTTACCCAACAATATCTCAACAGGAACTAAAGTTAGGTTATTTGCTGATGATTGTATAATCTATAGAACAATCAAGTCAGAACAAGATAGCAAAATTTTACAAAAAGACTTAGATGAATTAATAAAATGGGAAACTAACTGGAGTATGTCCTTCCACCCAGAAAAATGTCAACTGCTAAGAGTAACAAAGAAAAAGAAACAAATAAATTCAAAATATTTCATTCATGGAAAAGAACTAACCCAAACTAAAGATGCGAAATACTTAGGAGTCATAATAAATGAGAAACTATCTTGGAATCCCCATGTCAATGAAGTTATTAAAAAATCAAACAAAACCTTAGGCTTTATAAAAAGAAACTTTTACAAATGTAACAAAGATATAAAACTAAAATGCTACCTCACCCTGGTGAGACCTATACTAGAATATGCATCTTCTGTATGGGACCCATCCACCAAAGAAAATATTGATAAGTTAGAACAAATCCAAAAAAGAGCTGCCAGATTCATTACTGGAGAATATTCAAAACTGACAAGAGTAACACCGTTAGTTAAATCATTAAACCTTGAAACACTAGAGGATAGAAGAACCAAGAGTAAATTAGTAATTATACATAAGGCAATTAATTCTAATTTAGAAATACAACACAAAGATAACCTGATACAACCCTCAAATAGACATAAAGTTAAAAACACCTTTCTTATTCCATATGCAAGAACAAACACATACAAGTTTTCTTTCTTTCCGTCCGGTATTCGGGCGTGGAATGGGTTGCCTGAAGAAACCAGGAAAGCCACCACTTTATCATCTTTTAAAACTCTAGTAAGAATACAGGACTAAACACAAACCATAGAAATACGTAGGACGCAATAATCTTCTGTACAGAAGGAGCGTCTGTAACATATAAGATAAGATAAGATCCAACTAATAGTTTTAAATCTGAAACGTACTTCACTATCTTGGATACACTTCTAAAATAGATGATCGATTTCATTCTTTTCGGGGCACGGCTGTTTTTTCTATTGTATTGATCTTATCTATCTATCTAAGATATACAGACGCTCCTTCTATGCAGAAGATAATTGCGTCCACAGACCATGACAGATGATCTGTTGGCAAGTGATGTAGCGGTCACAGGCCACGGCTATAAGGGTTCCACGCATTACCCCAGCCGCCTAACTATTGTCTAGTTAGGTACCCATTCAGAGCTGGGTGACTCGGGGACTCCTTAGGCTCCGGGAACAAATCCTCGCCAGTCGAGCGCGCTACCACTATCACTATCAGGGCACTATATACATTTGTTTCGTATAAACTAAGTTTCTTTCTTAGATCAATAAATATACTAATGAAATAAATAGACGTTACTATTTTGAAAAAAATATCTGTTTATATTGTTTCTTCTGTTTGACTTGTTTGATGGTTTGGAAAATATACTAAATTAGTAGGCTCATAATTAGTATTGACTAGGGCTGCGGAAATTACCAATTAACTCCTTGACTAATCCTTAAAAAGTTTAACGACTAAGTTATTTTTAGCGATTAATCGACCCATGACTTACAAATAATTGGAAGTCAAAAAGTAAATAAAAAATAATTTTAAAAATAGCGGCTGATAAATAATAAATTTCCTTAAGATTACACGAACATTTTGGTTTCAATTATTACCTGACGGGAATGTTCAAAATGTTGATAAAGTTCGCCTACTTATCAAAGGAAATGAAAAGCGTATTAAGCTAATGGCAGTAGATCTAATGGAGTTTGACTCAGAGAGAGAAATGACGACAGCTCTTCTGATGAATTACTGCGTTACAAATTGGAGATTAAATTTCTTGAATCCATTAATCCTGTACAATGTTGGAAAATTAATGAACACCGATATCCGATTATGTCATTTCTTGCCAAGAATGTTTTGAGCATACCAGTTACCTCAGTTCCATGTGAATGATTGCTCAGCTCGGCTGGTTATATTGTGAATTAGACCAACTCATCACTTGAACCAATTAATGTCAACACACTTTTGGTTAGTTGGTGAAAAGTTGATATATAAAGAAGACATTCCAGTCTTATTTAGATTTTCAACAAGAACATTAAATAAGTGTTACTTATGACATAATAAATTAAAAATTTTGGCTTTAATCGAAATTAACGATTAATTAATCGTTAATCTTTCAAAACGTAAGAATAAAATTTAAATTAATCGTTAACAGCCCTAGTATTTATCCAATGCTCTGATATTAGTAAAAAAAAATTCGGCGCCCCCTGAAATTCTCCTGCCCCCCCACGCAGAAAAAGCTAAATCCGCCACTGGGGAGGGGGTGAATAATCGGTCAAAATTGCGTGACGTCATTTATGGAGGGCCCCTTACTTAAAAATGGCATCCAATGGTAAAAATGATCGCCACCTTTACTTTTCTTCAGTTACACTAAGACTTATTTATTTATGTTTATTAATTTATAAAAACTATGACAATGTGCACCTATAATGGGCACAAATTGTGTCTAATCCTGCACCCTTATTGGAGTTTTAAATGATAATAAAGTGTTGGTTTCCTCAGGCAACACAACCCAAGCCCAAATTCCGGACGGCGGACGGGAAGAAAGAAAACGTGTATGTGTTTGTTCTTGCAAACGGAATAAGAAAGGTGTTTTTATTCTTATGTCTATCTGATGGTTGTATTAAGTTTTCTCTGTGTTGTATTTCTAAATTCTAGAATTAATTACTTTAAATTATGTGTAGTGTAGTTACTAATTTACTCTTGGTTCTTCTATCCTCTAGTGTTTCAACGTTTAATTATTAACTAATGGTGTTACTCTTCTAATAGAATTCCATGTGCTATTAACTGATCATTTGAATCTATTTTTAATGGAATTATTTCGGATTAGAATATTTGTTATTTTTATATTATTATTTTTTTCCTGACAGCAAACTGCCATGAATCATGAAGGTATAAATATCGTATTTAAATATACGATGATTATATTATAGTAGGAGGGGGTCGGAAAGACATGTTGAAATAAATTTCTGTTGTTTACACCACCTGCCTTAATTAACTCGTGTTTTTAATTGTCAACCTTATTTTCAACTGATGGGAAGTCCTTAATTTTTTAAAATTATTATTATTATTATTATTATTTAATCTTTATTATTCTTGCATGAAATGTACTAATTTTTTGCAGTTTTACAGCACATAGACGGACCACAGGCAGATAACTCTGACAATTCAGCAATTCGGACTAATTATTTATGTTACCATTATCACCAAGAAGTCACACGATAATCTGGTGAGTCTAAGTCGACAATTTCTAGCTTTAAAATTATTTGCACTGGCACTGGCACCCATTATTATTTGGATTAAAATACTTCATCGTTTTTTAAAATGAATTTTTATGGAATTTATTTTTATGGGTAATTTTTTTATGAATACTGGCTCAAGTGGCTCTATAATTATAATTAATGTCGTCTTAATGTATTAATGTCTTAATGTCTAATGAATGACATTGACTGAATGAAAATGAATGTTAATGTATAAATAATGTAACTGTATAGTCTGTATAGAGTATGTATAGAGATAGAAGATAGAGTTATAGTCTATGACTCATGACTAAACCAGGGATAGCTAGACCTGTGCCTGTAGTAACTGAAATATAATAAATTTTTAAGAGCCACTAGACTCTAGAAACACTATCACTATGGCATGTCGATGGGCATGGGTCATGACCCCACTCACAAAATCACAATAAATCAATGAAAAATTCTTTAATAAACTTTAAGTTTAAGTTTAAAATTTTAAAAAATTCCAATTAATGTAACTTGTATGACTGTATGTTGAAGTACTTGAAGAAATATATATGCCTCACAGTCACACAAGTTAAAATATTTAAATTATGTAAAATGTGTCAATTGAAAAACACTGCATTTTATATATTATATAGACTCATAAGTATAGTATAGTATAGTCAACATTAAATTGTTATGATTCTGCTAAGAAGTTAGAAGCCTTTGAGCTAGCATTTTCTTTTAAATCTGGTCGGTAGCTATAGTTGTGCAAAGCTCTGTCAGAATAAGTTAGTTTAGAACAGTGGTCCCCAACCTTTTTACCACCGCGGACCGGTCAAAGTTTGATAAATTTATCATATCCAGCTGAAGGGGCCAGGTAGAGGGGCTTCGGCTGAGGGTGTGTGGCAGTTTTGATAGTTTATACATGCAGTTTTAATTTACATGCCTTCAAAAAAAATTGCAATCACACCAAGAGCTTTTAAACATGAGAAATTATTGTGACAAGAGAGAAGAGCGACACACGCTAGCTACTTTGACCTAGTTTGAATAATGTCAAATAACCATTAAACATCGTTATTTAATCAAATATTATATTTTTCTTTTAACCCCCAAGTGCTTAACCCACAGTTAATTTTTTTTTTAAATTTCTACCTAGCAATTTATACTTTGTTTTTTCAGAAAAGTCTCCAAGCATGCCATTATCAACTGATATTATCTTTAAGTCAAAAATTTACCTCTAAATAATGATCAAGATTAGTGTCCTCATTACTACTTTGATAAACATGGCCACAAGATTGTTTAAAAACAGTAAGTACATTTATTTTTATTTATTTTACTAGATCTATTTTAAATTTAAGTCTTAATAGGAGTGAAAGTAGTTGTTGATAAGAGTTAGCTTTGTTCTACAAATTTTAATTAGAGACACCCTTCCTAAGTCTAATCGTTACTTACTTATATATAATCATTATTTATCTCAATTAATCAATCATGATTAATCAAACTTACATTTAGAGGATTAGATACAGAAAGGGAGAGAGAGGGTTACACTGAGTTGACACCATTTGTCTTTTATTTGCAGTAGTATTTTTAATCATAGGGCTTTTTGAGTATCCTTGCTCTTAAAAATAATTAAGCTACTGCTAGTGTACTCATGACATGATTTAGCCATCCTATATAACTCCTTGGCTACAACTGAGCTACATGAATCTATCCTGAAAAAAATACGTCCATTTTAATTTTTTATGTACATTGATTGGATAATTAAACGAATTTCATCCAGCTAACAGAATTCCTTAGGATTTTTGAAGCACCATAACTTGGAAATATTTTTTTAAAAATCATAAGCATGTTCCAATTTCTTTTGTTTTTCATCATTTCAGTTTTGACATGGTTTCCTCAAAGATCAATGTCTCGATTCATAAGTGTTGTCAATCAACCAGACCTTACAACCATAAGAAAGAATTTAGAGAAATTTCAAGGAGGATCTGTAGATTTAATTACTGATGATGAGACAGGAATAGCAGTTATGACTTTAAATAACCCAGAGAAGAGAAACTCATTGACAGGTTGGTACTAAACAATAAAATACATTCTTTGCAGTATTATTAATTTGAAATTTGCACTAAGAGATTTTATACATATAGCAGTTTGGCTAGATGCCCCTATGAATTAGTAAATCCAATTTACTTTTCATTATATAAATGTTTTAAATGGAATGAGCTTTAATATATTGGTGATGGCTGATTTCACTCCTTACTTTAAAATAAAATATAAGGAAATGCATTTTGGTTTACTGTATTTTATTTTGAAAAATTGGTTAAAAAACATTTTTTAGGGAAGAACATTGAAATTATTGGTAACAAATAAATTTTCTTTTACTTTTAGTTGAAGCATTAAAAATATTGCCCAACTTTTAATGTTCATCACATCTGTCTATGGGGTAATTGTTGAGCCTTCTCGTCCATGAGGGGTATCCTCCTATCATCGTCCACGTCTGCGATTCCTTCAAGGGCATATGCCACCTACTGGAGACTTCCAGGCATCTCTTTCCAGGGCCAGCTTCTCCAGGATCTTTTATTCATGGCCAATTCTCTTGATGTCTGTCTCCCATTCTAAGCTCCAAGTGTTTCTTGGGTGGACTTTATTCCACTTACCCTGGGGGTTCCATTTTAGCGCTTACGTTGTTGTATTGAAAGCAGGTTTTCTTAGTGCATGACCAATCCACTTCCACCGTCTCTGAAGAACCCTTCATCAATTGGCTTCTGTTTCGTCCGCTGCCACAGTTCCCAGATGCTAATTTTGTCCGGCCAGTGAATTCTGAGAATCCTTCTTAGACAATTGTTAAATAACTGGATTCTGGTCAGGTTTACTGCCGTTGTTCTCCACGTCTCGGCTCCATATAGCAGCACAGGTTTCACCATAGCATTAAAAATCCTTACTTTTAACTTGCTGCCTAAATTGTTGGAGAGCTAAAAATTGTTGGGAATCTGCTCTTGCTTTTCATACCCTTATCTTGACGTCAGCATCTGTACCACCTTGTTTATCTACCACGCTGCCAAGGTAAACAAAACTGTCCACCTCCTTCAAGCATGAACCTTGAGGAATTTACTCTTCCCTTTGTGTATGTTGAGACACATGCAAGCAGAAGTGGCTGCGACAATTGTTTGTTTTGTCCTGCATCTGTTGTTGGGTATGAGCAAGAAGGGCAAGATCATCAGCAAAGTCAAGATCCTCAAGTTGATCCCGCAAGGTCCATTGGATGCCATTCCTTTTCTGCTGTGTAGATGTTTTCATCACCCAGTCAACGGCTAACAGGAACAGGAAGGGTGACAGCAAGCAACCTTGTCTCACACCAGTCTTCACCTTGAAAGCATATATCACCTGCTGACCATGGACAACTTGGCAGTTTATCCTTTCATACATGTTTCTGATTATATCTGTAATCTTCTGTGGCACCCCATAATGCCTTATCAATCTCCACAGGGTTTTCTGTCCACACTGTCGAAGGCTTTTTCATAGTCAACAAAATTGACATAGAGAGCCGAGTTCCACTCTAGTGACTGCTCCAGAATGACGCGCAGTGTCGCTATCTGGTCAGTGCAGGATCTGTTGGCGCAAAAGCCACCTTGTTGGACCCGCAGCAGAGGGTCTATAGCATTTTTCATCCTGTTAAGTAGTACACGGTTGAAAACCTTTGCTGTGATGGACAGCTGGGTGATCCCTCTGTAGTTGGAGCACGAGCTAAAAATTCCACTTCTTTGGGATCTTCATAAAGTATCCCTCTTTCCAATCGGAAGGATCTTGCTCTTCTTCCCATATCCTCATAAACAGAGGGTGTAGCATTTCCACACTGATTTCCTAGTCCACTTTCAGTGTCTCTGCTGGGATGCCATCAGGTTCTACAGCCTTTCCATTTCTGAGTTGTTTAATGGCCCTGATAATCTCTTCTTTGGTGGGAATATTGCAGTCCTGTGTTGTAATTATTTAGTATAAATTTTGCTTATAGCTTAAGAATGAAGAGAGGCTTATTTTAAAGAATATTTTAATAAACTATTAATATCTGACACTCTCATGTGTCTTCTTATTCAAACCAAATACATTCATAAACTTACAAGCTAAAATTACAACCTATGTCGTAGAAAAAGATTTTTATTCGAAAATCCCAAGTTCTTAAACTACTATGTTTTTTTGTTTGTTTTTTAATTTTATATTTTTTTCCTTTTATTACAAATAATCTCATTACCACCCAATCTTAACTAAGAGATTTTGTGGGTGTCTGGTGATATTATATTGACCATGAAAACTTAAACACAACCATGACTCTCAATAGCTGTAAACAAACTATTTGTTTCATCTTTTTATCCTAGATGAAAAAATGTTTCCCCATTGCAGGCAAAATGATGGTTGATATGGCTGATCGGGTTTCACAGCTAGAAAAGTGGGCCAATGGAAAGGGGCTCATTTTATTAGGAACAGGAGGGCATTTTTGTTCTGGAGGAGATTTAACATTTGTTCAAAAAGCTTTGCATTATGGAGGAGAAATGGCTGCCTTCCAACATGATACTTTGACTCGTCTACACAATTTGCCATTAGTTAGTGTAGCTCTTTTGCAAGGTATGTCCCAACTGAGTTTTCATTATTAATGTGCATTTAGTATAAGTTAATTCATTGAAATGCCAGAAAAATAGTATTTGTTGTAACTGTATGAGAATGCATTTGGGTTTTTAAAAAAATTTGTTAAAACATAAATTGAAATCTTTTTTCCCAATACATATACAAAGGAACTGAAAGTCTAAAACTAACATCATGGTAGAGAAGAATTATAAACACATTTCCATGCAACTAATAAACATTTGTATTTTGTTGTCAACGTATTGAAAATGCTGGAAATGTTTATTTAGTTCATTGTGATAAATCATTTGACTACGATGGTTTAAAATCATGCTTACTTGACACCGCCAAAACAAACATCCACTACAGTATCAGAAACTTCATGCGACATTCTAATGCAACATTGTCACATAATCAAAAAGTGGCTACTTAGTCTTATTGTTCAGTGAATGCTCCATGACATTCAAGTACACTTGTAAACTAGATTGGTACTAGAACTACTACTAGTGGCTATATGATCTAAAACAAATATTATGGACAGGTTTGCAAAATGCTGGATTTAAGCTACCTTTCAACCACTCTATAACAAAATTTTGATGGCTTAATTTCATAACTGCAAAATTCAAAGATTCTGTAAAACACATGTAGGTAATTGCACTACATTTGATTTTTGGGATATCTGTAGGCTAAATTTATTGTGCAATTACTTTTATTGACTTTAAATAGAAAAATGTTCTAAAATGAGTGTGTCCAACATCATTATTCTTAAATGTTAACTGCTTTCATGACCCACAAATTTTTTGCGTGAATCAAAATTAACTTTTAAATTAATAACTAATCCATAGCTTTTTAAAAGTTAACCATTAAACTTAAAACAGTTGTTAGCAGCCATGCTTGTTTACTTTAAAATGACAATCAAAATTCACTTGTGTAGGTTTACACTGCATGTAATTGATTATTAGTTTTCTGATGGTGTTAATTTTGGGCCTCAGTCCCATAATGACTGTAAATCTTTAAATTAGTTAAGGTTATTTGAATTAAATTTTTTTAAAAAAAATAAAATTATTAAATGTATATTTGTATTGCCCAGGGCACACCCTTGGTGGAGGCGCTGAGCTCTCAACTGCCTGTGACTTCAGAGTCATGTCCTCTACCGCTAGGATAGGCTTCGTTCAGATCAAGATGGGAGTAACCGCAGGCTGGGGAGCGACAACAAGACTTGTTCATCTGCTGGGTCGACACAAAGCCTTAGCTCTGCTATCTTCAGCAAAAGTTTTTTCGGCAGAAGAAGCCCTTAGTGAAGGACTGATAGATTGTGTATTACCTTATTCCTTACCCCTGGGGGAAGAACTAAAAGAATGTAAGAAATGGCTTTCTTCAAATTATTGTGCATATGATGCAGATTTAATTCAGGGTGTGAAATCCTCCGTTGTATATAGTGAACTGAATCCTGATATAAATATTTCATTGAAGTACGAACGGGAAGTCTTTACTAAATTCTGGGGCGGTCCATTACAGAAGGCTGCCTTGGCTGCAAAGATAAAACATAAATAACTAAAACTAATATTTAATTTGTTCATTGTATGGAGATTTGTTATAATACAAATTGACAAAGAGCACAGAGATTGTTTGTAAACATAATAAAAGTGATGATCCAGGATAATTTGTTATTTAGTTTATTCTCTACTAGATCTATATTTTTAATTTAATTTTTGTTTTATTTGAAAATTTTAACTATAAAAATTAGCAATATTTTAAATCCAATTATATTACTGAACATTCAAGTAATGGAGTTTATAATAAACCTTATTTGTGCTAAGTTCCGGGAATCTGTGAAATTAAGCAGCTAATGGTGCATACATTGTAATACAATTTGTATCCATTTCTATACATGGAGCTTTATTTAATTCCATTGAGATCTTCTTACACTTCAGTTTTTTTAAAATATTTACTTATCTGTTTTGTAATCACTGCTAAAAGACGGACCCATCTGCACAAGCCTATTATATTGTCATTTAACTCTTGATTAACATATACCAAGTATCCTTTACTTTTACGTACCATATTATTTTAATTCCTTATCAAACTCTTATCAAACGAATTCTAGTCATAGAAAAAACACTTGTTTTTTGCATTTAAATTTAAAGATATGTGTTTTAAAAATGTAATAATAATAAAATGATAATTTATATATAATATGATATTAAGTAAATGGGTTTATAAATGAAATATTCCCTTTGATAAGAAGAGATATCAATTCAATTCTTTGTAAAATTTTCCTCGTTTTAAACCCCTTATATAATTCACCGTCATCTCTTGGTCCGTCCTTCCGTTGAGGCGGCGGAAAAATAAAAGTAAAAAATGACCCACTTCTCCTGATGCTATCGAGCTGAAATTTTGCACTAGTGTTACCTAACAATGCATTGTATCAAAATTTCAGAACTATCGAATGTACCGTAATTAAATTAATGCAGTTTTTATTTATCTCTATATAAATGTATGGTAGCCAACTGTTGTTGACATTCACGTGTTTGCTAGAGTTCATTCTAGCCATTGGTGACCACCCCCACCTGTCCCCGTTTTACAGAACTTGGGAGTTCAGTATCTTTCAATCTGTAATTATTTGTCGGGCGGTCATTATTATTTTGAATATAATCATTACTTTTAGTTCTGTCTCATATATGATGGATTTATTGTTAAAAACTTTGTTTGTACAGGTTGTTATATATATATATATATATATAAACATATATATATATATATATATATANTAGGTAGTCCAAACTGGCGAAAAAACGCGATTTGGGGTCATTTTTCATAGTTTTCAAAAAATAAATAAAAATACTTCTAAGAGTCTTACACAAATAAAATTAATATGTGAATAAACTTCAAATCTTTATCTACAGAAATATATATCTTTTGTATATGTAACTTGTGTCTATATGTGTTTTTAATGTGTTTAAAAAGTATCAGTTTTGACAAATTTTACGGCGTTTTTTCGCGTGAATTTTTACCATAGGTGTTTAAAATATCAGGGCTGTATCGGTAAAAAGTTTTATCGATTAAAATTATTTTAATCTATAAAAATAAAATAGCTATTAAAATTATAGAAAATGATTTCAAAATTAAAAAAAAAACTTTTTTTTCTCCATTAAAAAAAAAATGTAAACTTTAAATTAAGCTGTTTTATTATGAAAATGATATTTAAAAAATTAAACATTATTTTTACTTAACAATAAAAAAATTTAAATTCATTGACATATTGAACTACTTATATTTAAATATATCTCCTAATAATATTATATTTTTTTAATTAAATACTAAAGTTATGGGAATTTTAAAAAATGCTTTAAAAATTAAAAGTGCACAAAATGTGAAAGAAAATTACATCATGAAAAAAGGGATTATGAGGTCTTAGAAAAAAAAATGTATGAATCCCCTTATAAAAAGATGAACTTCATAATAATTTATATTCCTCATGGGACATGCATTATGTTGTTTTTTTTCAATAGTTAATATTGGCCATTTCGTTAGTTGCTGGTACATGTAATTGGTTAAACTTAAACTCAGCGTGTTTGAAAGATGGCAATGGAAGTTGTTGAAATTTAAATTTTTGACACAGAATTTTAAATATGACAGAAAATTACAAGTGTGAAATGTATAAAAATGAATGCTCTAATTATATTACGTCTTTTTCGTTGTAATTTGGTGTTCAAAATATTCGAATTAGAAACATTCCTTAGCACAAATAAGATTCTTGTCCTAACTCACTTTTAAGCAATTTCTCTTAATAATTTCATCTAAAATATCATAATTCCTATACTTATAACTTATTTATTATAAACTTGATATCTATAAGAGAATGCATTCTAATTTTAAAAGAAAATGTGTGGCCATAGGCAGAAACGAGAGCTTCAGGCAGGGGTAGTAATATGGAAGCAAGTGGGAGTATGATAATGGTTCTCTGGTCTAGAGTTAGCTTTGGAGATGAGGGGAGATAAGTGGTTAAGATTGCTCGTTCTTCTTAATATTTAAGACGTTATAAATCAATAAAGCTACCCGCAATGTTGTTTAAAAAAGTATAATTAAATTAAATGTATGAAATATTTATCTTATCTTAGATATACAGACGCTACTTCTATGCAGAAGATAATTGTGTCCACAGACCATAACAGATGATCTGTTGGCAAGTGATGAAGCAGTCACAGGCCACGGCTATAAGGGTTCCACGCATTACCAAGCCGCCTAACTATTGTTAGTTAGGTACCCATTCAGAGCTGGGTGACTCAAGGACTCCTTAGGCCACAGGAACAAATCCTTGCCTTCGCATGAATTCGAACTTGTGACCATTGGTACGCCAGTCGAGAGCTCTTGCCACTCGATCACCGTATTTGAAAATAGAGTAGAAAATTAACAAATAGCTTGTGGATACATATACTCATTTGTCGTCATTGGACAAGGAGAGAACTGTTACTTAAATAACATTCAGTATCTCAAAAAAAGACTTCTGTGTTAATCTATGTAAGGAATACTGTAATTTTTTTATCAAAACAAGTGAGTAATAGTGAAATAGATATGCTGAAGCAAGCTTTTTTTAAATTTAAACATATACAGATTATACAAAACGTTAGTTAAGCAGATATTCCTTCTTGACCATTAAAGACTGGTAAATAAAATATTTGTGAGCTTCTAATAAAATTATAGTGGAACAAATTCTTTATTAAAAATTAAAGCTTCTTTAACAGATAATATTCCTTCATTACAATGGTTTAAAAAATTTTATAAAGAAGCAAAGCTTATATATCATAAGTTTCTTTAGGGTTTACGACTGATTGCAGGCATAGCTCACAAACCAGATCCAAGATGATATAGGAGCAAATTCAGACTTGACCACCTACTTGTTAAAGAGTTTAATATAAATTCTACCATAATGCACAGTGGCAGGCGTCAACAAAGCAAACAGACAATTGATTAGGGAACATAGGAAACTGTCGTAATAACTAGCTTTGTTAAGTGTTTATGCAGAATACTCAATTACTTAGAAAATGTTCTTATGGTTAAACTTTCTCAACTAAAGGCTGTTAGCTGCTTCAATAAAAACGATGAAGTGACAGAAAATCCGGATCAACTGCTAATAGATCTATCAAATTTTAAAGAAGAATAATAACCTAGTTTGGGTAAAGGAGTGGATATTTTTATTATTCATCAACATTATACAAGAGATCATAATAGATGGTGGGGATACCAAGAATATCATGAGCCACAGGTATGGCAGGAAATGCTTGTCTGATGTGTTTTACAGTAGAAACACTATATTTCACACTTTCAATTTTCTAACTGATATAACTATATTATATTATATAATTATAATAATAATATAATTCAACTAGTAAGTGTTGGAAAATTTACTAGGAGGCGATAGAATCAATGTTAATTTTATCTAGAATAAACACTCGTGCAAAGTTAACTACCATACAAGCTCTGGCCTAGCATTAACACCAAGATAGGAATTTTCATCCTAATTCAATCTTTGTTACATTTATATGCACAAGTACAATGCAACTAATGATATTTTCACGGGTCATCTTTTATTCTCTGACACAAGGAAAATTTAATGTTAAAAATAGTTTATTTTAAATGTAAAAATGTACTGTGTAGTCATAACTTCATGAACGTGTTTGTTTGTAGTGTCGTACAAATGATCTTCTTTCCTACCATTACAAATTACATATGAGAAATTTTGCTATCTTGTCTGCTTTATATATTACATTAAAGTGAAAAGCAAATCATGTTAGGAAAAAAATTTCAAATCATTAAATCAATTGACCGAGTTTGAAGATACTTTACCCAAATGCAAAGAAAATACAAAAAAAACAAACCAATTTAGTTAATTTTAATAACCACTGTAAAAATTAGGATGCAAATAATTTATAATTAATACATTACATAGGAGGGGGAAAATAAATAGACTAACAGCTGCAGCTAGTTGAATTAGTGCATTTCACCTTCAATAACTAAAAAAAATATTTTTTGATGTTGCTATTTATTTGTGGCTGATGGAATAATTACTTAAAAACATCAAGACTAAACTAAACTTAGCTAAAGAGCATATAGCACAAAGTCATACTAAATATTTGATTCATTTGCAACATTCTTCCAATACAATTTAATTTTTTTCAATTTATTATTGTTCACTTGTACAAGTAATGACTTCAATCAATTTTCAAGTCAAATTGAAATAAAATCCACAGTGTGGATGGACTGATGCTCTTTTCTAGAGGCTTTGATACAATAGAAAATCTGTACAACATTCAATTTGTATATTCTTGATGGCACGTACATTTCAACAAGTGCATTATCTTAAAAAATCAGTTAATATTACAGTTGTAATTACTTTGACAATGCCTTGCTGTACCACACAAAATCAATAATATGAATTTTGAACCATAATCTTGTCTCAACATGTACGTGTACACCAATCATAAAATTATGAAAAAATATTCTCATGGGAGATGAATTTCACGCAATAAAATTAAAAATAACTAATTAGCAGTCCAGAAAGTTGGCAGCCATGAGCAGCTCTAATGCAATTTCTGGTGCAATTGGGAACTCTGGGATTTCTGTAGAAGAATTTGTGTACCTCACTTTGTATGTGAAGTACATGCAAACTTTCTGAAGCACATGAGACCTAGGAAAAATAAATTAATTTTTAGTGAAATACAGAAATTATTTGTTCCCCCCTTAACGTTTAATGTCCCAGAAGGTTTTCGGTAAATTTCCACCTCAATCCCTTAAGGATTTCCTGTATTGCGTCAACTCGTTATGAAATTTTAAAATTTGCATGAAATGTTTTTATATTATTATTGTTCTAATGTATTTACCTTCTAGAATAAGAATGGTTATTTTATGTATCCAAAAGAACATCTTGAGTATAATACTAGTTTTACCTGTAGTTTAGTACAATTATTTTTATAATAAAGTATAGCAAAATCTAATTTTAAAAAAAAATTAATTAATTAAATAACTACCAAAAAAAACTTCCCGAGAGAAATGGCAGCTATTGCCAGAAGTTGAATACCACTTCTTTCACGCACTGAGGAGTTTTTACTTTCTAAAGA
This sequence comes from Radix auricularia, assembly GCA_002072015.1. Lineage (NCBI taxonomy): Eukaryota > Metazoa > Mollusca > Gastropoda > Lymnaeidae > Radix > Radix auricularia. The sequence goes on along the minus strand of MUZC01000363.1, from coordinate 199,843 downwards.
GAGTTCTATCAAGGCGCGCATTGGCATTAGAAACAAGGCGCGCATTACCACGCTTTGGGGCATTAAACATAATTTCAACTTGAATTTTAACAAGTTTAAGTTTATAACATATAAATTTTCTCCAAATTTTTTTTAATAACTTACGGAATTTCCCTAAAATTAATTTCATTGTTCTCGTGTTCCGAAAACTGCCCTGAAGAAGAAACATTTTAAAATTATAAAATAATGGAAAAAGTATACAAATAATTGCAGAGTGTTTTAGTAAATTTTATGAATATAGTTTTAGGAATGAAAGAAAAAATAAATACCATTTTATCTCATAAGCAATGTTCCTTTAAAAATTTACATTAATGAGAAATAATTAATCATATTTTATTTAACCACCCAATCAAGATCTATAATCTTTGAGGTTAAAAAAATAAACAATATAAATGGTATTTAAACAGGCTTACCTGGGCCACTTAACATAGCTTTGATGGTTCCAGATGTAAGTGCATGATCCCTTTTCACAATAAATTCATGCCCATCGGATGATATTAATTTTACATACTGAGAATTAGGGCCCTCTATACCTCCATACACCTTCTCTTCAACCTCTTTTTTATCCTCTTTGACATCAGACATCTTTGGAAATACTTTTTAAAATAAAATAAAAAATCTTAAGCTTTCAAAATTGACTACTAATTGACAATATTATTAATGTAAAAATATTTGGTAAATTCAACCAACATGTTGACTTCTTAAGTTTAATTGCAAGGCAATTAAAAGACAAATACTTTGTGTGAATAAATAATGCAAAGCTTTATTAATAGACCATTTGTCCATATACTTAGTTGGAATTCATTTTTAAATCCTTTATATGAACTTGAGGTGTCTGAGCCTGTGGTCCCACAGTGCCGAAAAAACTTTGAATCGATTTTTTTAACCCACTTTCTCGTAAGCTAGCGAGCTGAAATTTTGCAGGCAGACTCATGCCGATGATAAAAACGATGTATTAAAATTTCAGATTGATCGAATGGACAGTAATTGATTTATTCATTTTTTAAAATAATTTTATTATCTCTATGTATGATGTTAATTTTTTAGATAGAGTGTTGTGGTGCATACTATGTTCAATAACCTTTCATGTTGCGCAATAAGGTGCGCATTACATAGACATTACTTTTTAAAAATATATTCACAATCGGTGCGCATTATCTTAAACATTTTTTAACAGACATAACTAGAATTTTGTATTTTTGGGTTGTTTTACCTTATGTATTATAATGAACATCCTTATAGAATCTAGTTATGTCTCGTATATAAAGGATTTATAGTAAAAAAATTGGTTTATTACGGGTTTTTTTTTATTTGTGTTAAACTTAAAAAAAACAGCCATCAAATTCCAACTATAATAATATAATCCCAGAGAGTGGACTATTGAAAAATAAGTGATATTTAACATTTGTTTAAAAAATGCACTTATTACTGAATCAATATTTGACTTAGTTTGATTCATAAACTCTTTAGCTGGAAATTCCATACACTGGGGAGATATGAGTGCTTTTTAATGTATGTTTTGAGAGTGTTACTACATTTTAAAAATCTAAATACATGTACATCTATAACAGTCAGTGTTAGTCTAACTACTTTAAGTTAAAGTAAGACAATATTCAATATTTTATTTCAATTGTCATTGTAATTCTAAATATTAAATTGAAGTTCCCTTAACTCTTCTTATTTTCTATCCTGTCTACATAGCACAGTTACAGCCTACAGTTACATTGTTGACTACTACATAATAATTAATAATATTAATAATAAGGACGTTTTCTACCAGGTACCAAATCTGGATAGCTAGATTCACCATTTGCCGGATCCGGGTACGAATCCCAGTACTAGGGTTGTTAAATGAAAATCAGAAATTTGTATTAATTTCAGTTTTGAAAACGATTAGCGGTTGCTTTATAACATCCTTGTATTGAGCTTTCATGTTTTCTAGAAAAATTTAATTTTAGGCATTCAATTTGGTTGATTAAATTATTATTGACTGTATTTTTTTTATTATTTACTTTACCACTGTCTACACCAGTGGTTCCCAAAGTGGTCCCTACGGACCCCCTGAGGTCCGCGGAACCGTTCAGGGGGTCCGTGGAAACTTAAAATTGATTTGGGGGGTCCCTGAACAACGTCAGGGGGTCCGCGAAAAGTTTAGCGTAAAAATAATAAGATTATGATTTTTTAAAATTATTATTACGGAAATGAAAATAAATAACAATGAATACTGTAGTAGCGATTTTCAGGTCCTGAGTTAATTAAAGTTGTTTGACCTAGAAACAGAAAAAGAACAACGATATTCCCACAGCTGTAACCAATCAAAATGCTTGGTTAATTGAGAGGCATCAAGTTTGATGCGTGACAAAGGCGTGGACCCTATAGGTAGGTCATACAAATACAATCTTTTATTGGAAATGACAATGATTGCAGGGTTGGGTAAATTTTGACGTGTCGGTAAGTTATTTTTATCTAAGGCAGGAAGAATCCAGCTTTATATTGATGTCATATCTGATATGATTGGACGATTAAAAAAACATGAATCAAGTCAGCAAAAAAGACTTTTTTAAAATTAAAAAATTCGATTTAGTGATATTTTCTAATATACATTCTGATAAAAAAAAATTTAAAATGTGATTAACATAGAAATTTCACCTAGCAACCCCCGCCTTTTTTTCAAAGTTTTAGATGGCGCAGTGTGAGACAGACTAACGAAAATAGTTTTATACAGCAACGCAATTATGCTGCTACGTGCATAACTTGCCTACAATATAAAGCCTAGAAAAGTCGTATATGTAATCAACAATTTATGTAATGCCGATACGAAGTGAATAAACACATTTTCCCACTCCAAGGCTAAAAGAAGTTTACTATTTATTAATAGTTGGAAGTTTTGATATAGTTGAATTTTGTATTGTTATCCAGTCGTTTACTTTTGAATGTAAGTATATTAAATATTTGAATACAATTTATATCTTTTGAAAACAATATGATTCACATTTTCAATAAAGTAATACCTCAGGGTTAATTTTAACAAAAAGACACTCACAAAGGGATCGTAAGTTGTTTTTTTTTGTGTTTAAAAGTTCGTCTTAAGCCAAAAAATTCTAAAGAATTTCACTGCATCTTTCCAATGAAAAATTTAATAAATAAATCTAATAGTTTATTAAACGTTTCAAAAAATATATTTTATATGCAATTGTTCTTATATTTTTGTGCCCTTTTAAATGGTGAGTGAACCTAAAAAAGAATGTAGTCAGTGAAGTGTTTAATATTTGAATTATGGTTTTATTTCATCACCAGAAAATAGTATTTTTTAAAATGTTTCTTCTTTGTAAAAATTATTTAAAAAAACATTGTCGAATGATTCTATGAAACCTTTCCAAGCTTAAAGAACATTTAATAAAAATCCATGGTGATAAAACAGATAGAGATTTAGCGTTTTTTGAAGCGTCCAAGAAATATTTGAAAACATCATCACTTCAACATTTCACGGGGACAATATCTAAGCTGTAGTGAGGTAATAATTTAAGCAACTGCAGTACTGCGCAAACCAGCTTTCGACATCACAAAAAGAATTCCACTGAGCTATAATTCAGTCCAAAGAAGGACTAACGAAATGGCCCAGTGTGTTGAAAATTCTTTATGTGAATATTTTTAAAAATCTTAATTTTCTCTACAGCTTGACGAGTCCACTTTACCAGGAAACGAGGCTTTACTTTTAGCTTATGTAAAATTTGTACAAGAAGGAACTTTTTGCCAAGAACTGTTGTTTGCTAAATGTTTGGAAACAGATACTGAAGGTGAAACGTTATTTACTGAATTAAAAAGACTTTTCGACGAAAAAGCTATACCCTTGAGTAATATCATTCCTGTTGCTACTGACGGTGCTCCGGCAATGGTAGGAAGATACCGAGGCTCTGGCATACTTAAAACAAGCTGTACCAAATGTATGTTCAGTGCATTGTGTCATTTATCGACATAACTTTGTTGCAAAAATCTTATTCAGCGTTTGCATGAATCACTAGCTTATGTCATTAGGGCAGTTAATAAAATCAAAAGGAATGCCTTCAATGAGAGATTATTTGCTCAACAGTGTTTGGAAAATGACGAAGACTATAATCATTTACTACTTCAAGCAGAAGTACGTTGGTTACCTAAAAGTGCATGTTTAAATCAAAATTATGCTTTCAATAATTCAGTGCTGGAATTCCTGGAAGGCAAAGACAATGATTTGAGATAAAATTTAGTTAACTCAAAAATGTCATAAACTACATGTCAGATTTGCTTGCCATATTTAACTAAACTAATTTGAATCTACAAGGTGACCAATTAAACTCAATCAAAACTAAAAGCGTAATAAGTAATATCTGCATTTGTAGCAAAAACATTTCTGGATAAATAAAATTTGGAAAGAGGATAAAGTTCTCAGATTTAAAATCTTTCGAAATCGCAAAATAGTGATGAAGACTTGCTCGCCGACTATCAACACTTCACGGCTCTTCATGCAGACCTGAACTAAAATTTTGAAGACATTCTTCACTTGGATAATCCCGATGGCATTTAACCCTTTTGTTCGGGGACAATCTCAGATCGCAGACATAGTTGAGTCAATACGAATACAGGAGCAACTTATTGAATTATCCATTAATGAGGAACTGAAACCAATGTTTTAACAAGGATATCACAAATTCTGGTTACAAAAAGATATCCCAATTTTATATCCTGATTATGGGTTATTATACAAAGGTTGTTGACTGCTTTACCTTCTTCCTATTTGGTAGAACGTCGATTCAATGCAGTGACCTCATCACAAACTAAAGAAACCCACTAGACATTAGTACTGCTGGCAGTGGCTGTGTTAGGTAAGCGTGGGGCCTAGTGCCAGCAATGACCCCGCGGGGCCAGAGTACTAGTAAAGATCGCTAAGCATCAGTGTGCTATGGTATTTAAAAATATGAAATATCTTGATTATTGTGTAATTTTAATACCGCGTGTCACCTTTTTATTAAATTATTACTATTTTAGTAAATCTATTGTGAATGACGTGTACACAAATAAAGGGGATTGGCTGAATGGTACATCTAACCTATTTTCCGCTAACGGTGTAATGCTTTCAAAGACGTCTAGAGCTACGCTACGGAATTTGACCTTCAAAAAGGATTACGAGAGTGCCTCTTTCGTTTCTTTACAATCGTTTCCAGCATACGTTCTACCATCCACTCTTTGGTTCTACATGTATAGGCTATTAACCAGGACGAGACATGTTCAGGACCGAAACGCGGGGCCTACCTAACCGCGGGGCCTGGGGCAGTTGCCACCCTCAAATGCCGCTCCTGACTGCTGGGGATTGCTTTTGCTACTCACAAACATTGAGCCGGACATAAATAGACTCATAAAATTATTAAAATCTCATCAAGTTCATCCAAGTCATTAATTTCTTTAAAATGAAATTTATCAAAAGTTAAATTTAAATAAATAATTCTTCAACAAAAATTTTTTTTATTAGTAAATTTGTATACTATACATTTATGTAGCGTTTTCACTTGGGGGTCCGTGGGCAAGTTTTGACTATAAAAGGGGTCCACGGGTGAAAAAAGTTTGGGAACCACTGGTCTACACTCTTTATGCAATGATATTATAATTATGGCAGAGGAAGGGATTACAGTATTAAATAATTAAAATTTAAATCAATAAATTCATTATAATTATATATACTTGTAAATTTGGTTTCTCTTGTTAATTTATATTATTATTACTTTAATTTGAATTTATTTTATTATTTTAATTCGATATTTAAACAGTTAAAATTGAAAATATGGAGGCGTGGCGCTAGTCGCTTTAAGTTAACTCCTAATGTACCAAAGCGCGGTAATCTGCGGTTTACAGTTTTTTACCAAAGAGCGGTAATGCGCAACTCGATAGAACTCTTTTTAGAAACGAAATTACAGAAAATAAAAAATCTTTAGTGCGTGCTTGATTTGCGACGTTTTTACTTTTTTTTTGAAGATGTGATTTTGCTATACTTTATTACTAAAATTATAGTACTAAACTACAGGTAAAAATAGTTTTAAACTCAAAACGGTCTTTCAGATACATAAAATAACCATTCTTATTCTAAAAGATGACGTCAGTATGACAATAATAATATAAATGGATTTTATGCAATTTTTTTAATTTCATAACCGGTTGATCGCAATTCGGGAAATTCTTACGGTACTGAGGTGGAAGTTTTCCAATAACCTTATGGCGCATTAAGAGTTAACACGAAATTGTCGTAGAAAATAAGTTTGTTAACTTTATAATTTCAAATTATTAATTTCCATAATTAGGTTACATTTTTTATATTTTCAACAATTTGTAAGAACACTTAAACATGATATTTATCAAATTCCCAATTGTATTTTTTAAGGTATTTTTATATATTTGGCTATTTATGTGGGCACTATTTGCAAATGCCAATGCGAATAATTCAAAAAACCCGATATCCAGCCGTGGCCAATGTCTGGAGCGATTTCTGCTTGCTCATTATAAATATTTCATAAAATGGCTATCCATTAATTAATACTCCTAATTTGGCCCATCAACGGGTACCTGGGGGCCCATCAACGAGTACCTGGGACTACATTGCCGTGAGATTACCCGGGTAGTAAAATTCGACCAGGAATTTTTGTTTGAAATATAAACTAAGAAATATCTGTCAACAGGAAATAAAATATGGTCTCGACAAACAACAATGTGTTTTGATACATCTTTTTTTGTCCGAAAACTAAACATAAATCTCAAATACGAGGTTTTAGTCTTAGATTGAATCATATAAGTATAAGTATAAGGAAAACAAAACTCCTTTACTTTGCCGAAAAATAAGGATGGACTGAGTAGAGAGTAGAGATGAAATAACTTAGCCTTAGCTGCGGTGAAATCCAAAGAGTTCATTTTATATATTCATTTTATTTAATTTATTTGTGTATTGTCACTATTGTCATTGTTTGTTCGTTGAAGAAGGCTTTTGCCGAAACGTTGGCTGTTTTTTACATCCTGTCAGTGAGTGTCAGGCTGACCCATGCCCATAGTGATAGTGCCCATACCGTCATATCCTGTTTAAGTCTTTTCTATTTACTTTGATATGAGCCTGATTGCAGTCTCATCCCCATTAACATTTTGTTCACTGATTCACTACTACATTGTTACCGTAATGAATGGACCTTAGTGTCCTTAGCCTTATGACTTATGAATATTAATTATTAATTATTATTATTAATATGCAAAAGCTTTGTTTAGTTAGAGGCAGTCTGGTGAGAAGGGGTGACCTCTACGTGGTTCGCCAGACGAGTAAGGTTGTGGAGCAGACCACAACCTGAAACTGACAAACCCCTGGCTTGGACAGCCGAAGACCGTTGTTAGGCGCTAGGTGCTAGTCATATATGATTACAGTCGCTGTACGGATCTTAGGCAAAGCATTTAGATGCAATGCCGATGATGAAAACCAAAGTACCCGTTGAGGGTCGGGTTACTCCGAAGCGACCGTTTCGTCCCCCTCAATTAACTAGCAACGCTGTTGAGCGGTGCCGGTTTAGGGCCAGGAGCGCCAGTACGGAATAGCAAAAGGTACCGCTAGGAAACGCTTTTGGTCGCCAGCTCTGAGGAAACCTTCCGGTGGGGTTTAAACCCTAGTTAGGCCAGTGATGATCCCCACGCCTTGCGGCGATCTAAACTATATAGACTCGTAAGCTTTGCCGTGGTGGCGCCAAAGTGATACTATGTTGATAGCGAGTCACAGTAGGGAAATTCCACACCTCCCTTGGGAGGCACACTTTAGTGGGAGGCGTTTTCGGCCTAGTGCCCTGGACGCCCAGGTGGCCGCTTGTAGCAGCGACCGCTCCGGGGGGGCTTCTCAGTCTTTACGTCCCTTAGGGGGCCAGAGGGCTGAGGGGGTTTTCCGGGAAGCCCCATGAAGAGCGCAGGCTCGGGACTGCTGATTTTCTTCCACATGTAGGATTTTCAGTTAGAGGCAGTCAGCGATCAAACTTATGTATTTTCTGTATTCATTCAATCAACTAGGCTTAAATATTTCATTGATCAACAAATCAAAAATTTAAAGAACTCGTACTATAATGACTATAATGACTATAACTGTAACTTATAACTCATGCCAGATATGTCATTATTGAATAGTCATTATTGTCATTTGACAGTGGTCCAGTGGTGAGTGGTGACAGTGAATGTCGTAAAATCGTAACGAGGGGTAACGAAAAATATAAAAATAACGATCATGTAAATGAAAAGTTGCGTATTTACCTCTTTTTAGAATTGTCCAAAGTGCTTAATTCGTCAGTAAAGAATAAGGAACAGTTCTATTCGGGTAGAGATTTTAAAATGACTACAGTGACTAAATTGAAAAGGAAGTTGAGCTACTAGACAAGTTATCGCTGGTTAGTGCACACAGATAGTCAAAGCGTAATTTCCGGTTTAAAACATTAAGAAAATGATACCACCAGTTACCCACCTCAACCATTAAAATTCAACATAAATCATGGATATCAACGTTTTCAATTACGGTTCAAATTGCCAACTTTATCATAGCACTTGTACCCTTTAAAGCAATGATAGCATCAAGGCATAAATCTCCAACCTACTGATTTTACTTTTAAAAGCATGAACTCGCGTATATATGTTATAATAAGCAAATTGCTATTACTGTTACACCATTCTAAGTATCAAAATCTAGACTACGACCCTGACTCTATACTCTACTAAAACTTAACTACATTATTATTATTATTATATTCACATTATTTTAAATCCCATATTATTTTTTCCAATTATGTTTAAATTTGAACTATTTCTTTAAAGCAAATAACATACAAGGAGCATTTGCAATTTTGTAAAGAATATTATTTCGAGCGTTGCTTGCTTTTTTTTTTTTTTTTTTTTTTTTTTAAAATCTCACAAGTATTTCTTTAAAGCGTAGAGAACAGTATAAACGTCTATATATTTAATACAATATAATTAGTAATACACAAAAAAGAGAAGAAATAAAAATTGCAAAATTGTTTCTTGATTCTTAAGCCATACTACGCTAATATTAGTTTTAAGACCATATTTTCTTTTATAGCATTAATAATAAAAACTAATTCAATAATTGTAATCTAATTTGTCTTTTAACGTTTTTCTAGGGAATGTTTAAGGACACCCGCAAAGAGGAAGGCATAGTTGTTGTAAGAAACCCCATAAATGATATTTATGACATCAAAAATTATAATTCTCTTAGTGTTTATTATTTATGTTTGTGTGTAGTGTTTGATTAACCTATAAGCTATACAAGTTATAGCTTAGGGCGCACACTTTCTTTGAGGCCCCAAAAGAAATTGTTTGAGTGAGCCGTTGTCATATGCACTTAAATATTTTGTGCTTGGCGCAACACCTATGCAGTTCAAAGTCATGAAAACTCTGAAGAACTTATAAATTTTCGATAAAATCTTACTTGTAAACGTTGCACAATAATTGACTCCTAAATGGGCCTATCAGAAAATGGCAGTTCTGGAAAAATGTCCTTGAACGAAATGTGGAAGTCCTAATTACTATAATAGAGGAGATAAGGAAACATTTTGTTCTCCCCACAAAGGTAATTTTCTTGGATTACTCTACTCGAACGTATACCAAAATTTGATCCTTGTCTAGCAAGCCATATAAAAAATAATAGGGAATGAAGGCTAATGTGTCACATCTTATCTTTTTATTATAATATGTTAAGAATGTATCCAAATTACGGTACACAAAGTAAGGGACACAATCCTGGAAGGAATTAACAATTGCTTAAATGCCTTCGTTTTATTAAATGCTCCTAGGATATGTCCGATCATTTTGAAGAAAAGGAAAAATTTCCTGATGTTGATTACAAGTTACAAGCGAAGTAGATATAGAAGAATATGTAGCAATGATGGAGATATAGAGTAAGGCATAAAAAATGAGACAAATTCAGATTTTAAAAAATGTATAATTGTCATGTAGTGGCGTCACTAGATGCTGACGGAGTGGGCCGCCCCGGTTGAGACCATCGGGGGGGGGGGATGACACCAAAATCTAAAATTTTTCTTTGTAAAATTGTATGTCCAAAATTATTTTTTTTTAAATTTCACTTAGAAAATTAGAACAATCGCCTCCGATCTTCATCTACGCTCTTTTGTTGTGAGTTATTTTACGGATCACCGTCAGGAAATTAATGAGTAAATTACAATAAGCAGTGGCGTCACTAGGGGATGCGTACCGCCGCGGGTTGACACCATTACAAGGAGTGACACCAAAATGAAAAATTCTTTATGTTTCCGTTATTCGACACTAGAAGACTCTGTTCTATGGGTTAAGTCATGAGGGGGTGACACCATGAACTTCCGCCCCAGATAACACCAACCCTAGTGACGCCTCTGCTGCGATGAATTCATTAGTATCAAATCGGGCGCAGAGGGTCTCAGTCTATAATGATGCTACAAGAATTGTCCTTTCTTAACACAAATGCTAACTACAGGAGAAGAAATTTGTGAATGAATTAATCCTTTGTGCCAAACATATCCTGAAAATATGGATATGAATATTCTGTGAAAAGTAAAAAAAAAAAAAAAAACTCATTTATATAGCGCTGTATCCCAGTAATGAACTGAGCTTACATTATGATTTTTTTCTCAACCGAAGAGGATAAAAATGTAAATTAACTCCGATTTAGAAATACAACACAAAGATAACTTAATACAACCCTCAGATACACATAAGGATAAAAACACCTTTCTTACCCCGTATGCAAGAACAAACACATAAAAGTTTTCTTTCTTCCCATCCGGTATTCGGGCGTGGAATGGGTTGCCTGAAGAAACCAGGAGAGCCAACACTTTATCATCATTTAAAAATCTAATAAGAATACAAGACTAAACACAAACCATAGATATACATAGGACGCAATAATATTATGTACAGAAGGAGCGTCTGTGATGCATAAGATAAGATATAGTACGAACTGTCGTTAAATTACTCGTCTCTATTGCGGAGTAGGGGGCTGAACGGGCTATAGCCAGGGGCCCCCGAGGGTTTGGGGGCCCCCAAATATTTTATATTGTATAATAAAGGTGTAAAAATGTTTGCATGAACCCTTGAAAATATAATAAATTAAATAAATGTATAAATCTTATCTATTAAACTGATCGCTATTCAGATCTGATAGTCTTAATAATCGAAAAACTTGATTTGATTTGCTCACTAAGAAAACATATTATAAAATATGGTTTATATTATTAAAATTTCTTAACTTTGTTAAGCTCCGAAGAGTATGGTGTCGTGAAGCATGAGGTGTCGGGTTCGATTCCTAGTGATGGAATATTTTTTTTTTAATTTTCTTTTCACACTCAATTGTAATATACCAGCGAACACTTCAAACAGTTATTTCTTCAAGTTCGTATTTTTTTTTTCATTATTAAGATTTAGTTACAGTCTTATATTAGCTGCTAGCAATAATTTTATTTTAACGGACGCTGCCTGGATAGGCCAATTTGATTGCAGTCCGGGGTCCCGTGCAGTCTTAATCCGCCCCTGACTCGTCTTGTATGGGCGAGTAAAAATGAAATTACCATAGCGCAATATATCACATCAATATTTCCTGCTATGACCGACGTAGAATAAATCAAGTACATGTTTATCTGACGGCAGTACATCTTTTTAAAATGAAAAAATCAAAGCTTGTCTTTTAAAATGGTAAAATTAGAAGTTTACAATAAATAAAGGCATTTCTAATGAATTTGCTCAGGAGACATAAATGCAGCAATGCAACTTGTCAGAAGATTATTGCGTCCTACGTGTCAGAGGCATTATTGGGGGTTCATCGACAAAACGGCCCCGGACAAAACGGCCCCGACAAAACGGCCCCGGTCAAAACGGCCCCAGACAAAACGGCCCCGGACAAAACGGCCCCGGTCAAAACGGCCCCGGTCAAAACGGCCCCGGTCAAAACGGCCCCGGACAAAACGACCCTGGTCAAAACGGCCCCGGACAAAACGGCCCCGGTCAAAACGGCCCCATTTTTATTAGGATTTTTAAGATTTTAATTTTTTTCCCCAATTTTTTCAATCCATTTCATACACAATTTCCAGAAGAGAAGAAAGGGCACTTTTTAAAATGCATTTATTTTAAATTGATAAAATGATTTTAAATGTCTGCGATGGTTGAATAAGGTTATTAGTTTATTGTATTTCCGAGTTAAAATTTAATGGCATTGTTAGTTGTATTACAACTCCACTCTTCGTTCTTCTACCGTTAAGTGTTTTAGATTTAGAGATGCTGCTCCTTTTTAAATTTGTTTTTGTTGATGTGACGAGGGCCAGTCTTAACCATAAAATTACCACACCACCTTTATATTTACCTTGTTTGATCTCCATCCATGGACAGGTCCATACCATAGCGCCTAGGACAAAGGAAGAGATAAGACGGAGTGAGTGAAATCTGTCGGGGCTCGTGAGACTTTAAACCCATTGTTTTCCCCATGCCCTGGGGCACGTATTGGCATACAATGTTACGCAGTCTCAACCGTCTATATTTGTCCGACCACAACCAGCCGGCCATAAGTGCTTATTGTACGTACATCATGGTTTCTTGAAAATTTCCGATCTTAGTTTGTAGTATATAAACATACAAATAGGCTAGAAAATATAAAATATGCCCCCAAATGCTCAGAAATTAAACATAAAAAATCTCCTTAATTAAAAGTTATGTCGGGGCCGTTTTGACCGGGGCCGTTTTGACCGGGGCCGTTTTGACCGGGGCCGTTTTGTCCGGGGCCGTTTTGTCCGGGGCCGTTTTGACCGGGGCCGTTTTGTCCGGGGCCGTTTTGTCGGGGCCGTTTTGTCAGGGGCCGTTTTGACGGGTCACCATTACTGGGATATGCGCGTTGTGCGGACCGCACCGGGTGACACCGTCAAACGGGTTCATTCCAAACCGTAAAATCCTTTTTTTCCCACTGGCAGACTGGGAGAAAGTCTATGGGGTTTGTCGTGTGGGGGTGAGACCATGAGCTACCACGCTGGTTGACACCAACCCTAGTGAAGTGAAGCCACTGGTCAACGGTACGGTACATTTTTACAAAATGCACAATTTGTTTACATCGCGCAGATGTGCCACTGTAGAGTATCTTTGAAACAAAGAAAGGTAAACTCATGCTGTTCGTTAAACCTTTTCATGAAAAAAAAAAATAAAATAAAATAATTATAAAAAAACAACAACAACAAAACAAAACCAAAAAAAAAAATGAGCACTGCATCCGTGGATTTGAAAATGAAGCCGAAAGAACACAAATAAGAGAAAAGTACAACACTTTTAGTCCTGCACAGTTCCTCGATTCGATTCCTAAAAAGAAGTCTCAGCATTGTCAATCTTTATGAGGCTCCAACCTTATTACCATCTCTGGTAGCATACACATTGTGTGAGACTCTGTGATGACGATTAAAAAACAACATATATGAGGCGCCTCACCAATGAAAATATGATTTAAGTCTTGAGCATCACACAACATTTCCTCATTTTAAAAAATGAAATTTTTGTAAAGAAAATATTTCAAACACCCAGCTTTCATAGATTTTAAAAAAAAGGTAGAACAATGGTATACAATTAATTGTAATCAAAATGTTTTAACCTCTTATTTTGTTTTAATTTATCTTTAAAAAATATGACTTAGGGGCCGTCCATAAATGACGCCACACGATTTTGCACGATTTTTACCCCCTCCCCCCTCGTCACACTTTGTCACAAAAACTTAGACTCCCTTCTCCAATATAACGTCACAAAATGTTGCCGCTCCCTCATAAAAGCTGTATTTTCACATTGAAAATTGGCATGTTTCAAATTATTTTTTTTTGTCATTTCAATATGTATTTAGTGTAAATCTAGACTCTAATATCGTTACAAGTGTAAAGCCATTGAAAACGTCGCTAAATAATTGCAAACAATGGAATATTTAAGTGGAACCTTTATATAAAATGGCCAACACCCTGGACTCAATCGCTGGTTATTACGATCCCAAAGATGGGTAATCTACAGATGTGTCAGAACTACCGTAAAAACAGCCTGATTAGTCGCCCCAGCAAAGTCATGCTTATGGTAATATTAAACAGACTGAAACCACAAGCAGAGCAAATCATTGTAAAAGAGCAGGCAGGCTTCAGAGCAGGAAGGAGCACAACGGAGCAAATCTTCAACCTGCGAGTGCTCTGTAAAAAACATCTGCAACACCAGAGCAACCTCTTTCATGTCTTCATAGACTTTAAAAAGGCGTTCGAGAGAGTGTGGCATGCGGCACTGTGGGCAACTATGCACAAATTCAATATTAATGCTAACCTCATTGCAGTGATCAAGAACCTGTACAACAGAGCAACCAGCGCAGTACTCTACAACAGCAAGCTGGGAGATTGGTTCAAGACCACTGTTGGTGTCAGACAAGTGTGTTTACTCTCCCCCATCCTCTTCAACCTCTTCCTTGAAAGAATTATGACAGATGTGCTAGAAAACCATGTCGGAACGGTCAGCATCGGAGGGAGAACTATAACTAACCTACGCTTCGCCGATGACATAGACGGCCTAGCTGGCAGTGAGGACGAACTAAGAGAATTCCTTGCAAAGCTAGAGAAGAAATCAAAAGCCTATGGCATGGAAATCAATGCAGAGAATACCAAGGTCATGGCAAACAGTAAATTCACAAGTGAAATTCGGATAAACGAGCGAAAACTCGAGGAGGTCCCTACCTTTTAATATCTAGGGGCTATAATATCCGATGAAGGCTCAAAGCCAGAAATTCTTGCCAGAATGGCCCAAACAACTACAGCATTAAGCAAACTTAAACACATCTGGCAAAGCAAGGAGCTCTCCCTGAGATCAAAGATTCGACTAATGCGCTCTTTGGCGATGTCAGTCTTCCTGTATGGTTGTGAGGCTTGGACGCTCACCGCAGACCTCCAAAGAAGAATTAATGCGCTAGAGATGAGATGTTTTCGAAAGATTCTAAACATCTCCTACATGTCACACATCACCAACGAAGCGGTCCGCGATAAAATAAGTGCTGTCATTGGCCCTTACAAGGAAATTACGATGGTACGGACACGTGACAAGATCTGGAGGTCTCTCAAAGATGATATTGCAAGGCACAGTCCAGGGAAGAAGAAAAAGAGGCAGACCAAGGAAGAGTTGGGAGGACAATATCAAAGAGTGGACCGGCCTGTCATTTAGCGACTCCTAGAAGGCAGCTCAGAACCGTGACACATGGCATGAGATAGTGTGCAGCTCAGAATGATGCTCCAACGACCCAGCGTCGGGTTAAGGGACCGTTCAGTTTATAGTTTATATAAAATCGCGAGTGTTTGATGTGACGTCATATTTCTTAAAACCTCATCCCCTCGTCGCTCGTCGTCACAAATGCGTGCCCCCCCCCTTTTTTTTTTAGGTGCGCGACAACATTATGGACGGCCCCTTAGCTTACTGAATTGAATGTTTACCAAGTCATTGACGACCATGTTTTACTTGAAACTTTATGATAAACTTATATGAGTTTTGGTCGCTGTGTAGTGGGGAATTAAAATGTATAGAATAGGACTGCGATAAAGCTTTTAAATATAATACAAAATAAACAAACACATTGTGTAATCAAAACAATTAACTAAAGCTTTATTAATTACATAATACCAAAGTATAGGTTTTGGCTAAAGCCATTGTGGTTTTCATTGGAGCTTATGATACTTCCTCCATTTTTTTATATCATGCATAATTGTTTGTTATTTTATTTTCCCCCTTTCTTTTTATCTTTACGTAACTATTTTCCACGATATAGTATGTCTTAATAATTTAAATATAATTTTAATACTTGTGTAAGTACTTTTTATTTGTTTGTACTTTTGAAGCAAAACAAAAATGCATAGGTTTAGGGTAATAGTTAACTCAAAAAGTAAATGAAAGGGGAGCACCTCATGCACATGAAGCAGACAAATCTTATCTTAATCTTATCTTCGTATCTTTATCTGTTGCAAACGCTCCTTCTATACAGAAGATTATTGCATCATATGCTTATCCATTGTTTGGGTCTAATTCTGCATGCTAATTTAAGTTTTAATTGTTGATAAAGTGCTGGTTTTCTTCGTTTCTTCAAGCAATCCCTTCCACGACCGAATTCCTAACGGGAAGAAGGAGAATTTGTGTGTGTAGTACATACATATGTAATTATAAAATTGTTTTTATCCGTATGTCTATATGAGGGTTGTATTAAGTTATCTTTTTGTTGTATTTCCAATTTAGAATTAATCGCCTTATGTATGGTTACTACTTAATTCTTGGTTCTTCTATCTTCTCTTGCTTCAAGGTTTAATGATTTAAGTAATGGTGCTATTCATGTTAGTTTTGGAGATTTTCCAGTAATGAATCTAGACTAGAAGCACTTTAAAAAAAAATTTCTATAGGTAAGCAATGGATTGCATGTCGTATACTTGTGGCTAATTCATTTAATAAGTATAATATATTATTTAAATTTTAAATATTATTTATCGTATTCATTTCAAGTTATATATTTGGGAATATCATTGTTATGTTTTCACGAAAGAAGTGGCTAGGAATTTAATCATTATTAAGTTAATTTTAAGCTGAGGTGGCTATAAACATAAAAGTAGACAACGATTTTTGGCGTGTGAGTAGAAGAAAACAGTCTAAGTTTGTAGCCCCTCCCTTCCCTCCCATTATTTACGGTTTCCATGTTTATAGAAATGGTAGTGAGTATCGCCTCGTCAAGACGACCCAATATGCGGCTGGATACGCGCTCGTCCACTTCCGGTTATTGTAAGAAATCATGTTTCTAAAAGGTAGTTTTGTTGT
>MUZC01000363.1:145171-179570 GCA_002072015.1 Radix auricularia | reverse complement strand
ACAACAAAACTACCTTTTAGAAACATGATTTCTACTAACAAACAACAAAACTACCTTTTAGAAACATGATTTCTTACAATAACCGGAAGTGGACGAGCGCGTATCCAGCGGCATATTGGGTCGTCTTGACGAGGCGATACTCACTACCTTATAGAAATATTTATTTGTTGACTTCAAAGTGAAAGAGTTGTATGAAAGATATGATACTGCTAGAACTGTGCTAAAAGTAACCTGACTACAAATAGCTCTGTAAACTCAACAGTAACTGAGTGGGAGGAACTGGGAAGTCAGAGAAGGACGTGTTAGTAACTACGTAAGTTATTAAGGGTTATAAGCAATGTTTGGGCATACCATACAGTTACTAATTTAGGAATTGTAAATCATTAAAAAAAAATAAAATGAAGGTTTAAATTTAAAAAAATAACAGAAAAATTGTATTTTTAAAAATAGAAAAAAAAAACTTACATTATTGACATTATAAATTATAATAATATTATATTTAATTTAATATATTTTAAATTACTTTAAAATTAAATTGAGCTTGACTTTTTTAAAATAATTTATACAACTTACTTAAGTGTATTAGTATTAGTATTACTTTAATAACTTTACCACTGACACTGACCACTGGCACTTTACTTTAGACTTTATTACTTTTAGTAATTTGATAGACTTTGTTTTATTTCATTGTTGTCATTGTTTAACTTTAACTAACTTGACTTAAAGTTAAACTTATTAAAAGTTATTAGGCTTATTAATTATTATTAAGAGTTCAGTTTAAGTTAAGTAAGACTTTGGCCTATACTATACTATAACTATAGACTATAGACCTATATCTATCAATCTATGTGAATCTGAAGTATGTGGTAAAGGCAAAGGTAAAAGCTATGGGCTTAAATGGCTTAAAACAAAAATCATAAGTCAAGATTTTTAAAATTAAGGATAAAAATATAAATTTGATTTTTTTTTTTTTTAAATAAAAAATTTAAAATATAATTGATGTTGCTATTTTTTAAAGTGTGTGAGTTAAGTTTAGATCTCATTTCTCATGCAAATTTCAATGAAACTTGTGTATTAACAATAATTAAAATTCTGTACTACAATATTGAGTATAGAGTCATGTGGCATGTATATTATTATTATTATCATTTAATTGTGATCCTTATAATTATAATGTGAACCATCATTGATTGTTTTTAAGATATAAATTTAAACATTTCTCTTCATATTAACCCACAACCAATGTTTAAAAGCTCAATTTATATTTTTGAATAGCTACACTCTCAAATGCTTGCTGTTTATATACTTACATTACTCTTGATGATGACTAAAATCACCTGGAATAGTATTGTTCTCAAATATACTTAATCATTAATCATAATTTTTTAATTTTTTAACAATAAAATTATAAGATAAAAAGAAAAATAATTGAATGGAGACTGCTGTAAAAGTTTATAATATAATGTTTATTTTATTTTAAAAAGTTAGTTGCTATGAATAAAACCAAATTTATATGGAATATTACTTACTAAAATTATGAATTGAACCAATTTTTTTTTCTTTCATAATTTAGGGTGAAAAGAAAAATGAAATTGATATTTGAACCATCATACAGCTGACATTTGAAACTATCTAAGTCATACAGACACATATAACTGGTCAGGAATCTTCTCATTGTCAACATCTTCTCCTACTTGGGTTGGCAGTCATTTTATTAGGAGCATAATGGCCTGCGCCTTTTATAAAATACGAGTACCAAAACTTGCAACGACCGGTTTTCTTAAGCGTTATGTTTCAACGTTCATAAGAAATAAATGGACAGAATATCCTCGAAGCAATAAAATTCAGTTTCGAATTATATTTCATCTTGAATCAAGACAGTTGGGTACATTAGCTTACAGAACCATTGTGACAAGGGGCATATTGAACCCAACCTGTGAAAAAAATATTTTGACCTCAATCATGGACATTACTATGACTTTGTCTAGAAACATTTTCACCTCTGGTTTTAAAATGAGCCCAGCTATTGCCTCTCATTCCAATTCATTTTCCCAAAGAAAGAGTGTTTCCGAACTCTTACCGGGTCGACTCACTGGTTTTTCGTCGGGAAAAAATGCAATGCTGACACCCATGTCAAGTCACATGATTGCACATCCTGCAAGAAGTATCAGAATGAAACACACGAAGCCCAAAGTACCTCCTTCAAGGATCAACAGCATATATGACATTGAAGGAGCCATAACGGATGAAGAGGCAGCCAAACAGTTTGTGTATGCCTTGAATACCAACGAAAGGAAACATCTGTATGCTGAATTGGCTCGCTTTCACGGAGCACCAGATCCATCTGTTGCTGGTGAGTACATTCAAATGTTTATTTTAAATTTGTTACTGATTAGTTATTATTTATGTTATGTTTTCAATTTTATTGTTCCTATATTTCTTTTTTGTAATTCATTAAAAAAACACATTTTATTAAAATTATGTTCAAATGTTAAGACTCTGATTGTTTTTTAAAAAAAGTTCTTTTTTTGTAATCTTATTCCTATGTTACTATGGCCAACTAGCTCAGCTGCACTCTGAAGCTGTGAGCTTGGTCACATACACACCAATGTATATAAAAGAACATCTTTAATTACCTTAGTTGGAGGAGTTTATTGATTTTTATTTTAAAGCACCATTGACAGTATCTTTAGGGAGTTCCACCAGTAGAATAGACAGGTCAATTTTGTTACATTAACCCGGTGACTTTGAAAGTATTTGCTTTTAAATATGCATTTCTAAAGTGATTAGGGTAGAATATCCCCATCCTGTCATAATTCATATTAAAGTTAAACATACATTTTTATAACCAAGCTACAGCATTTAGAAATGACAGAAAGAAATAAAATTAAAAAATGAACAGGAATGAGCCAGAAATTATTCATTAGCATGTCAAAAGATTCTCGTGCCGATGAGACAACTACCTGTCCATTCATGTGAAGTTCTTTCTTGACAAAAATACTCAAATCCTTAATTTTCTGATCTCCATGTGCCTTTAATGTAAAATTTGACGTCCTGCAATCAGTCAGGGTTTGATTACACCCGCACTTTGTCTAGACATAAACAAAATCTAGATATCACAGTGGTTGTACTAGAGTAGGTTAATTTTATTCCCTACCCAGACATTCACGAATAACATGGTTCCTCATACACTCTGATCCAAATATGCTCTGCAATACACAAATATTCTTACTGTCATATCTGGCAACACAAAGCACTTTCAACGTATTTCAGGTATAAATGCTCCAGGAATAACGGTGTTCAGTCAGTTCGTATACTTTGTAAGGCGTAATTGAGATTCTAGAGTCTACTTCATGGGCCTGATTTTCACTGGTCAAAATGGCTACTTGAGGATGAGTCTTCCGTTGAGATAGAGCGAGTTATAATGGTGAAACTTTAAAACCATAAATACACACCACGGTCATGTTACTTGATGTTAACTATTAAATAACCATCGAGATTTAGCTGTCATCTCTTTCAAACTCTGGCCCTCTTCACACCCTGTTACTTATGAGTTAAACCAATGCTCAAATGGGCACCTGGAAATAGTTTTCCTTCTTACAGATTTCTTCAGCAACAGCCCACTCAGTTTCCTGACACTTTTGTGAACATTGACAAACTCAAACGACTTCAAAGCAGTATTGGAACTGTTGCTTTAGGCACCCATGGTTTTTGCACTACAGTTGTCCAGTTTGGCATTTTCAAACTTTGTAGGGGATTCTCTAGTATTTTTCATCTGATGTTACAAGCCGGGGTGTCCAAAGTCCGGCCCGTGGGCCGAATTTTACTGGCCCACGGCCTCATCTGAAATAATTAATTGTCTGACGTATTATTTCCTTAACAACATTATACGTCAAATGCTGGCGAAAAACGATAACATTGTACTGTTTACTAATTACTAGGCATTTAGTCTTAAAGACCAAAGAAGGGGAACAAATTTAGTTGCTCCTGTTTGTTCTGCTATCAATGACGTTAAATAACCAAGTAAACAATCTTTGTATTTATTACCTGCCATGACTGGTGAGCACAGTTTGACTAGCAAAGCTTGTCTGTAACAAAGTCAGCGAAGAGGCTGGTAAAGGTTTTAAACTTCACTCCATCATTCACCAACAAGTTCTTTGTGTCAAACACCTTACATGTTATCGTATCCTTTAAGCCAGTGATAAAGACTATGAACTCTATTTGCTCTAAGACACTGTTTCACCGCCAGTTTCAGCAGTATCATCTTGACATCCAGGGAGAATATGAAGATGTTGTGTATCACAATTGTATAAGATGGCTCAGTAGGGGGACATCACGTTAGCTCTTATACACACTTAAAAAAGAAATTGGGCAATACAGTACCTGGGAGTTAAGGAACAACCAATTCCAGAACTATCTGATACTGCTTGGCTGGCAAATTTTGCATTTTTAGTTGATGTGACATGACATCAAATTGTTCTTAACACAAATTGTCAAGGGCACAATGCAGTGCTAAGCCAATTATATTCACATATCAAGGCCTTTGGGAACAAGCTTCAATGAGCGAATACATTGTTATATTGCAGATATCCCATCCCTGACTGATGAATGTCAAAGATACTTTCAGGACTTTGAAACTATTGAAAGGGAAATCATGTTGTTTTTTTCTCCACCATTCTCTGTTGACCCTGATAATACTCCAGTCAATCTGCAGCTGGAACTCACATAGCTGCAAAGTTGATACTGAATGTCGCAGCAGATAACATCTTTCTCTCATTCAATTTTACAGTCAGCTGGATAAAAAGAGATTCGAAAATTTACTAAGAAAATGCTAAGTTTGTTTGGCTCGACATACTTGTGGTCGCAGACATTTTCGGTTATGAAATTTAACAAGAACCGCGTGAGAACGAGACTAAATTTCACTCACCTACATGATATCATACGTATCAAACTAGTGGCACTGAGCCACCAATTTACTTAATTCAATATCCTTCACAATAAAATTTTTGCTATAAAACCTTCTCAATCTATATCATTTTTATATTATTAGTTTAATCCGGCCCGCGAATATCTTTACTTCAAGGATGATGGCCCGCCATGCAAAACTTTGGACGCCCCAGTTATAAGCCCTTTGACTAACTCATTTATAGCTAGAAAGATGAAAAATATGTACATTTTACAAGTTTGTTGTTGTTAACTCTCATCATTTCAATTACCGATACAAAACTGTGGATTAAAACTGGATTTTAAAAATTGATGACGCAACTTGTTCATTATTCTCCGTGGATTATAGGGTTCAGGGCTCCTCAGTGCCGTCAGGGCTCCTCAGTGCCGTCAGGGCTCCTCAGTGCCGTCAGGGCTCCTCAGTGCCGTCAGGGCTCCTCAGTGCCGGAGGGTTGGATCAATACTTTGCTCTGGCCATTGAAATTTCCGGCTCTAGAGCCAATCTTCGTTTCCAAGCAGAGATATTCACCAGTTGCTGGAGTCAGCACTTAATGATAATGTAAAATGGAGTGCTAAGCTGTTATTTAAGAGCCTTTTATTGTTTGTAGAGATTCTGCGCTAAGCAGTGTTTTTGTTTGAAACAAGGCTGCTGAATGTAATTCCTCAGGCGCAATCAATGAGCTTTATACAGAACTGTAGAAATGCCCCCTCACCTTCTCTCTATATTTGATTAGGTACCTTAAGCGAAGTGTCTCCAAACGTAGTCTTAAAGAACGTGGAAGATATTGGCCCAGCTCCCAAGCCAATAACGCCGACAGGCCATCAAGTTAATCAAAGTAATGTGTGACTTACACATAGAGAGCTTACATAACAAAACAGTCTGTTTTCAGCATGTTTAGAAGTACAATTTTCAAACTAATACTACTGACATTATCATGAATTTGCATACTCCACAGGAACTTGAAGGCACGACAGTCCGGGATTATTCTCTTATTATTAATACACATTTATTTCTGGAAGGTCGGTACAGTAAAGCCCTCCCCCAATCCCAGGCCCTCTTGCATGAAACTCATCGTATTTGGGAACGCCCCCTGTTGTTTTCCCTGTAATTAAATGAATTTGTTTAGCGGATCTTAACCTTAGATCCGAACTCCTCAAAACGTTTTATCATTTATTGAAATTAATCTGAAGGTTCAACCCCCGCCAGCCAACCATTTTCTTTTCTTGCTTTGCAACCAAAATCTACTTTTCATAAATATACAGAAGTTAACGATATATAATTTTTAATCTGAATTCAAAATTGTGTTATAGATTATCATATACAATTGCTTACTAGATTAATTTGATGTTCATAAAAGTAGTTTTAAAAAATTGTGCCGAATCAATTATGGCGCCCTTAAAAGTATAGCGTGCATATATAACAAACACGGTGACTTTGGGGGTATAAAGTATAAACCATTTCTTCCATTGTTGCATCCCATCATGATTTCATAATATAGTTCTCTTATCCCCCGTTCATTAATTGTGAAAAATGCAAATAAACCCAACCCACCCCTTTTCTGGTGTAGCCATGACTCTGCCGCTGGCACCTCCAGGGTAACTGGGCACCACATATTTAAGAGTCCATTACTATAGTCTGAGTACTCACACGCACTTTCCCTCCAGTTTAAGCCTCTTATTATCACGTGTTCTCAGAGTCCTATACGACCGACCTACATACTCTCATCAGCTTATGGTAGAAAGATCTACTTTGTATAGGGTAAGGGGAGGGGAACCTATGTGGTGGTGGGGGGCAGAAATGGGACGACATACAAAATTATCACTTTTTGACTATAGGAGTAGGTCAATAGCTAACGTTACTGGGGTGTTGACCAAAGTTATTGTGTAATTAGCTTGTCTTGTTTGTGTGATGGCCCAAATCGTCAAGCCATAATCACTAGTTGTATTAGTGGTATGTATAAACGAGGGTAAGCGTGTAGTAATAAGTGCATTGCTTCCCCTCCCCATTTCTACCAGTCGAGTCACTTAAACTCTTCTAGCATTACATTTATTTAGAATTTGTTCATAACCCATGACGTTTTTCAGTTTATGTATTCTATTGAAGCACCCACAACCTACACAAGCATTGCTGGATTTACCCATTTGCTAAAGAAGCTATAGCTCCCGGATTTTTTTCTTTCCATATTTGGCACTGACATAGAATATCTGGACTTCAAAAGGGCCCCAATATCCCCATGAAGTCTAAATCCAGCGCTAAACACAAAATTTTATAAATATATAAGTTTTAAAAAAAAATAACTGAATTTTTAAATTTTGTTTTATTTTATTATTTTATTTCGGCTGTTACCACTTACAATAACTTCTTTCATTTCTGATTTCCCAAATTCAATTAACTAACAGTTTTGAAGCACGCATTCTGTGCAAGATATTGATCAAGTAAAATCGCATGTAATCTTTAGTTGTCTGAAATCTTTGAATCTCCAATACTTTATATCTTTCTATAGGATTTAGGGGCCGTCCATAAAGTACGTCACGTTATTTTTGGCAATTTTTAACTGCCCTGTCCCCCCCCCCCCCATCACAAATCTCGGAGTACGTCACACTTTCGTACAAAAATATATTTTTAGTAACAAAATAATTAAAATTTAACATAAACACCGCGACGTCACACATGGCCGGACACCCCCTCCCCTTGTCACAAACTGTCACAGTTTCTTACACCACTCCCCCTTGGAGCGTGACGTACTTTATGGACGTCCCCCTGTGACTTTTTGGCATGTTTTCTGTTCTTTTTGATTGAACTATTTGCGGTGTTTATTTAAAAGATGCGTGATTTCTTGTTAACTATGTTTTGAATATTACGACTTAAAAAATATGATGCACAGAATCGTTAGTTAATTATAGATCTGTATTTACCGCAAAAGTCAGTACGCCTTATAGAACTACTGAGACCAGGGGCGGATTAACACTGCACGGGGCCCCGGGCTGCAATCAAACGGGGGCCCTATCCAGCCAGCGTCCCTTTAAATAAAATGATTGTTAACAGTTAACAGCTAATATAAGACTGTAACTATATACTAATAATGGGAAAAAAAACGAACACGAAGAAATAACTGTTTGAAGTGTTTGCCGGTATGTTACAATTGAGTGTGATAACAAAAACATTAGTTTCCACTGCTGGGAGTCGAACCCGGCACCGCTTGCATCATAAGCCATAACTCTCTCCACACGGCCAGCGGAGCTTGTTTAAAACGAGAAATTTTAAAAATATAAAGAATAATTTAAACTATGTTCTCTAAGGGAGGCAATTAAATCCAGTTGCAGAGATAATAATTATTAATTTATTTTATTTATTATATTTCCAAGGGTTCGTGCAAACATTTTTACACTTTTATTATAAAATATAAAAAGTTTGGGGGCCCCCAAACCGTCGGGGGCCCGTGGCTTTAGCCCGTTCAGCCCCCCCCCCCCCTTAATCCGCCATAGACTGAGACCATTTTAGTATTATTAATGGTCAAAAAATTGATAAAAGAAAAAAAAATACACAAAAAGGCAAGGAATTGTGTGAAAAAGAGATTGAGACCTGTTCGTGTAACGATTTTAAAATGTGTTTTAAAAAACATCTCCCCCAAGGCTTTCTACAACTTCCGGAATGTCGTGGAGGTAGGGGAAAAATCATATAAAACTTTTTTCATTTTCAAATCTCGCCTCCATTATCTTGAAAATGATATTTAGTGAGAATGCGGCCGACAATGTAATAGTAACGATCGTTGGAGTTTTCTTTCCACGTAGCGAGATATCAGGTTTGGACGCCTGACTTATATATATATATATATATATATGTATATAAAATACATTTCTTTAAAAAAAAGTTCTCCTGTAAATTCTGTTGTCTTTTTTTGTCAATTTCTCGCTAACCATAACATCTATCGGGTTGAAACAAACGCCAAACGATAGCTAATAATATTTACAACAATGTTGGAGAAGGAATTTTTAAAAAAATCTCTTTTCGTTCGACTCCTGTAATTTTAGCAACAATTTATAGTTAGAAATTGTTTTTGTTAAATTTAAAAAATTGTATATTTAAAGTGATTTTTAATGTAATCTAGAAAGATTTCCTTTGAATAAAAAAGTCTGAAATTCTTTGTTGGAAATCACGTTTAAATAATCATACTCATTGGAGGTTTTACTACTTGTTTTACTATAATGCTTTACTTAACTAAAATTATGGATTTGTGTTATGTCTCGTATATACAGGATTTAAAGTAAAAAACTTTGTTTTATAACGTTTTTTTTTAAAAAAATGTGACCTTTCTTGATAACTTCTCCAGACCGGCACCGGTCCGCGGACCACCACTTGAGTAGCACTGGTCTATTCGTTTGGTCTCAAGAAGACTGAAAGTTTTCAGCTAACATATCTATCTGATTTATATAAAATTTGTAATTAGAATAACTATTGACGCTACGAAACCCGGTGCTCAAATATTGAGTTCCAAGCAGGCCATTAACACTTGGTGATGGTGAACTCGATCAGTGGAAATTTGTGCTGGTACGTTGATGTGATTGGCTCTTGTTGGGATTTCAATCTTAACAAAGTCGTTTACTCGGACAAGTGGTGAGTTTTTGTGTGTTTACAATGTGTTTGCTGTTGCAACGTCATCACTTGGATCTTAATGACTTCTAATGAACGTCATCACTTGGATCTTAATGACTTCTAATGAACGTCATCACTTGGATCTTAATGACTTGTAATGAACGTCATCACGTGGATCTAAACGACTTGTAATGAAAGGTTCAAACTCGCTTCATTTTTTTAAAGGAATTAATCTTCATGAGACGGTCCAAAGACACAACATGATGGTGTTATTTGTTCAAGTTAATTTAACTCTATCTGTTATACCGAGGGCAATGATGAAAACCTTAGTGCTTAAAGGTATTGATATTGGTATTATTCCTCAGAAGAAAAAAGAATTATTAAGCGTAATTTTACACCAAATATTCAATACATCAACATTCTAAAATCATTAAAAACTGTTTTCTGTTTTAAAGTAGTTTTACTTTGACCGGCGATGTGTGGCTTGGAAATTACAGTATATATTGTATTTCGATGGCAACTTTCATACTACCATGTACTTACTTATAGCTCAACTACATTACTAAATGTTCGCGTTCAAGTTAATGCCCTAGGTCGAGTCCTTGTCTACAAGAGTTATTGGGCTAAAATTATCTGCCATAACTCATCGCAGCCTAAGTGGGACTGAGAGTCAGATCTCTGGGACACCCGGCCAGCGTGGCTTATTTTAGCTCCTGGACTAGGCCCAGTTTCTTAAAAGGGAAAATAAGAATTTGAGGTGGGCATCGTGGTTGTATCTCTTTCAGGGCCTTATTTTTAGAATGATTGCTAGAGTGAAGTGCTGGTGAGAATTGCCTAGAATAGCCCCAGTTTTTGTCACTGCTGTTTGATTGGTGGGTTGTCAGTGTACATTTAGTGTCAATGAATCAATCATCTGTCACTTGTTTTGTTTTTTTTAACCCCCTTTGTACTTACATTATATTGCGTTTTACTTTCTGAGGGTACAGCTTGTGAGTTTTATTTAGATCCATTATTTTGTGGTACACGCCAAAAGTTTATCCTGTATGCTAGGAGTGTACCAAGTATGTTTTTTTTTGCCGAGTACTGAGTAGTGGCGGCTATGTTTAGCCGATACCTAGTGGTGGCGGCTATGTTTAGCCGATACCGAGTGGTGGCGGCTATGTTTAGCCGATACCTAGTGGTGGCGGCCATGTTTAGCCGATACCGAGTAGTGGCGGCTATGTTTAGCCAATACCAAGTACTTAAAGAAGTATTAACTTGCTATTAACCTACCCATGTTGTGGCCACTGTTAGCGTCACGCAATAATTCTCTCGGTTTAAAAATGATTTTATTTTCATGATCAATGCTATAAATAAAATGATTGTTTCTTTATTTTGCTTTAAAAATATTCTTTATTAATAACTCAATTAACTTTGTACAAACAGTAAAATTTATCTTTAAACAAAGTTTCTGATGTGTTTACAAGTTCACATGTTTATCATGATCTACATATGACTCAACAAAGTGAGATGTCCTCTATAAAAATGTACAAATAAAATTAGGGACTCCCTTGGGACCGTCTACTTTGACTCATAATTAATTCTAACCAATAGTTAAATGGATTTTGCACCCGGCCACCTTTTATGAATGAAACAATGAGAACAAAGCAATAGTAAAAGAGTCAAAATGAGGTTGAAGGATCAATGGTTGCCAATGTCAACAAGTCTGCACTCGGTACATTTTGTTATTTCACACGACACGAAATGTTTTAGACATCTGCCATTCTGCGTGCATCTTTGCTATTTCACACGACACGAAATGTTTTAGACATCTGCCATTCTGCGTGCATCTTTGCTATTGGAGCAATTACGTAACACTCGGTATCGGCATCTCTTACGCGGCAGATTGCCGAGTATACGAAAATCCGCCGATACCGAGTAGCCGAACCGAGTATCAGTTCAGTCCTACTGTATGCGAGACTTACCCGACACGAATTTTTCCGTAAAGCAATACTTCGCATCCTAGTGAGGCGTTGATGGAACACACCTTAGCGGATCGGATAGATGGAACTAACATCAAAGAAACGCGCGGATTTCACTGTGCCACCTCAATCTTTTGGTTTAAGAACAAAAGACACAACCATTTCAAAAGTGTGATTGATTGTTGAAAGAATTTGGAGCCCCATGACAAGAAACATGCTTACTCCCACCCTCCACCCGTTCGCACATTCGTTTACCCCCCCCCCTTTCTGTTTTTCCTTGTCTCTTAGTCGGTAATTTCTTGTTGCGTCATTCTGTAGAGTTTGGCCAGTCGGGTTCTCATTTAAACGACCAATTTTCTATTTCTGGATTAAGTGAATGTGTTCTTTAGCTCCAAAAAATCGATACATGTAAAAAGATTTTAAAACCCTAGCAGACTTTCAGCCTAGGTAAAGATGAATACATTTCCCAGTGTTGAATTTGTTTATTCACCTATCGTTGGTGGTGGTTATGTCTTGAAGCATTGAATTACTTAAATTTAAGTAAAATATAACAAAACTATAACTTCAGAAGATGCAAAGAATGAAATGACATTGACATACACTGCTAAAGACCTTCCCGTCCCTCATTCCAACATGGCATTCACCATTCTACTCATATGTTAAACACACTGACCCATTTAACCTCGCCGTATCGTGGGTCATAGATGAACCAAGAAATGTCATTTGCGTACTTTAGGTCCGCCCCCCCCCCACTTTCCAGACATTTATACCAGTTATTTAAAGTTGATATAATTCTTTTTGTTATCGTGTCCGTTAAACCCCTAAGTCTTTCGCCACCACAGGATTGGCATGCCAAAACGGACCACGGTACAGCTCTGCTTTAGCAACCTATTAAAGACATTAAAAGTGAGGGTAATTTTCTGTTTATTCAAACAAAAAAAAATCACCATCCATAAATACCATTTTGATTGGCTATGTTTTTAATTCACATTGAAATCCTACATTCGTTTGTTTCATTAACAAAATCAAACAGCGAAACGGACGAAGCAGCTGTAACAAATCACGTATGTACGTATGTGAAGTCTCCCATTTTGATAGCGCTTACCGCTTTCTCTCTCCACGGCTTAGTTTGGTTGTGGGACGCTGTGTAAGCTCAAGTGTGTTTATTTATGAAAGGCGTCCATAAATATCGGCGCACTGGTCTAATCAAGGGTCTTCGGTTACTTGGTGCCACGCACTGGTCTAATCAAGGGTCTTCGGTTACTTGGTGCCACGCACTGGTCTAATCAAGGGTATTCGGTTACTTGGTGCCACTAATACAAATCATAACACACTATATAGACGCTTGAATAAAAGAATAATTTCTGTATCATTAAAAAAAAAACCACGCTGATAATAATTCCGTTGAAAAGCCTCAACTCTTTACATTTACGTGCAAAGTTTAAAATATATCTGAGACCACCTCCCCAACCAGGGCCGGTCTTAGACCACTGCAACCTCTGCGGCCGCAGTGGCCCGGGCTCTTTCATAATTTCACTTATTATCCTTACTAATTTCTTATGCCTACCACCTAAACTGCCCCCTCCCACGCAATCCGTTTCGCATAAGAAGCCACATAGCCCCCCTCCCGCAATTGATAAGACTGGCCCTGCCCCCAACCACCCCATCACTCTGCCCAGCAACACAAGATGGGAATGCGAGTCTAGGAAAATGTCCTGGGACTCAATTTGAAAAGATTCCGAGAGACAACCAAAGAACCTTTAAAACTCGTTTGAAGTGTTAACCCAATAGGAGAGAATCGGGTCGGTTGGGGGGGGGGGGAGCTCTTACAAGCGTCCAACAAAACAATTGAAATTTATAAAACAACATTTTAATCTCGGCGGTAGGAGAAATCATTTCGTCTTTATTCAATAAATACATTGAACTAATTGTGTGAGGAATGTAAACTATCACTTTCATTTATGTCAACTTCTCTCTTTAAAGACATGAGTTTTGTTTTTGTTTGCACAACTAAAATAAATCAAAGTATGACTTTTTATTACCATAACCAATGTGGAAATAGGAGTTAAACATTTTGACTTCAATTTATGTTCAAATTTATTTTAAATTGACCGTAAAAATAAAACACGACACATCCATGAGAAAGTGAATTTAAACATTAAACCAATGCATGATGTTTAAAGTTTGCTGTTGTTTTGTACAGATCCCGGACTCGAGAAGCCAACAAGACAGCAACTCAAACAAGGTAAGCGCAAACTGAATTTAGATTATACTAAATTATACTTCAAACTTGTAAGAATATGCTTTTCTTACACATAGTATTAACTTTTATATATATATATATTAGGGCTGTTATCAATTAATTTAAAATTAATCGTTACGTTTTGAAAAATTACAGAATAATTAATCGATAATTTTTATTAAATCTAAAAATAAAATGTATGACGTCATATTAAACTGAAAATTTCAAGGAAAGTAATAAAAACATGCAATTCACTTTTTTTTTTTTTTAGATATCAGTAGTTCAATTTAATGTCGATGAATTTAAATTGAGTTATTGTTAATTAAGTAAAAACAATGTTTAATTATTGATATAATTTTTCTTAACTAATAGCTTATTTGAAAGTTTACACTTTAAAAATCTTTTTTTTAATAGAGAAGATTGTACATAAAAAAGCAACTATTTTAATTATTAATAATTGATTATTTATTGATAAATTGATGTTATTATGGAAACAATTTCCATCCTTTTAATCACTATTTTATCGATTAAAATAATTGTTATCGATAAAAAATTTACCGATTAATCGAGAAATTAATTGATAATTTCCGCGCAGCCCTAATANTATATATATATTAATTTTAAAATAAAAGTGTTATAAATTTCTCAGCTCTTAATTACGACGGATTAGAATAACATAATTCACATTAAGCTTTTAGCAATTTTAATATTTTCAAACTTTAAATCTAAAATGATTCTCTAAATTAAGAAATGCTCAAAGTTTTAAAAAGGACAACTCATTATTAATAAATAAGGTAAAAGACTGGGCTTATTTGTAGAGTCACTAATAATCCTATCGATTTTCTACCTTTCTCGATATGATTAATATCTTTCTCACCTTTGTTGTTTTTGTTTTCGGGGTTTGGGGGTAAAGTTGTTTGCTATGTTGGAGGTGACAAAAACCATACTCAGTTCTTTGTCAAGGAAGTTAAAATTTGTACAGTCATTGCTTTAAATTAGAAAGCAAATGACACACTATAGATTTATATATAGCTAATATACAACTTTCTACAGAACCTATGTGATTTTTACTTTCTTGCGATTTATTGTGTACATGTGTGTCATTGAAAATTATCTCCCCAGTTGCCATGCATCAGATGTTTCCTTTCATTGGCTTCGGTTTCTTGGATAACTTCCTGATGATCGTTGCTGTAAGTAAACTTTGCTGTTGTGTTGGTGGTGGAATGCTGGCTTAACGTGGTCGAATGCTGGCTTAACGCTGTGGTTGACCATTTTGTTTCAAATTACGCCCCGGTGGAGGTATGTAGAGTTGGGTGACAGAAATATTGTCCCCCTGACCATTTAGGAGACGGATAGACATTAACTGGGCAAAGATCAGCTCTGGAACAAGTTTGACTTAGGCGAGAAACAATCAAAGCTTGTATTTTACAAGAGGGAAACTCAACGGCTCAATCATCGGGTTAACTCAATATCACTACTATGAAAGGATGTTAGGGTTGATGTAGTATAATCTCTTTCTTTATTGAAAACATTAGACGCATTTAAAAAATACATATATAAATTATTTAAAAAAGACTTATATCTACAAATGAAAAACGTAAGAAGCTCTACATATTTCCGCATTTCCTCAACGTCATTAAATGAAATACCCTACTGGGGTAAAAGTCTTTGCTTACAGCAATTCATGAATCAATCATGGTAGCCGATATTGGATTCCAGCGGTATATTCCATGGAATACGTTAAATTGATTTGTAATAATGAGTTGCTGGTACATGGGTTGCTTCCACAATTATTTCAGCTGCCTTTAAAATTTCAGTGAGTTGATTGGAGCTGATGAAAACAAACAGAAAAATGTAGGCAGAAAATGTATTAAAACTCTGAACAATTTCTGCAAATTCGTGGAATTTTTTAATACACTTTTTTGTCGGGGGAATCATATGCCAAACATGTATTGTTGTGTTGTTTATTTTATATTTTATAAAATTATTTTATTTTGGTTGCTATTTTTGTGTGTTAAAAAAATATTGATACGCAACGCCCAATACAAATGTTTTGCATATTTTATGTTAAACCAATCATCGCTTTGCACCACATATGGTGTGTAGTTTTTACGGTGACCTATCATATATTTTGCTTCCAAGTCAGACATGACTTGACACGTTTTGAGACC
The DNA here is from genome assembly GCA_002072015.1 of Radix auricularia. Classification (NCBI taxonomy): domain Eukaryota; kingdom Metazoa; phylum Mollusca; class Gastropoda; family Lymnaeidae; genus Radix; species Radix auricularia. Next base: position 163,658 of record MUZC01000363.1, on the reverse strand, counting down.
CTTTTAAAAGACGTTGGAACACATCACCTTTGGGTCTAGAGTCCCGGCTCCATTCTCTATAATGTTACTCAAGTGTGGGTTGAAATGTCTCGCCGTGGCCTGGAAAAGCCCCCGGGGGCTCCGATGAGAGCGCGTTAAGCCCCGTGCGTTGGATGAGCTGTCTCCGCTGGTGACCCGAATGATGACTACGTCTTGTATGTCACGAAGCTCTCTTCCGCTCCAGCACGTTTTGCGTCATCTACTCCCACCGGGTCCTAAATCCATACCTCACCGGCAAACCACTACGGAATCGATTCTGGAGACGTGCACAAAGAATTGGCTTCAATCACCAAGGGCATTGTCATTAAAATTGGTTGGGGGTGCTTTTCATCTTTGTCGTCAGCGATCATTATCGCTTTTTAAACATGGGGAAAAACTTGACAAGAGATGATCGTGTTTTCTTTTCGTTCGTGATTTTTCTTGTAAACCGTCAAAGATGTTCAGCCCCAAACTGTTTACTAATGGTGCTGTTTTAAACCTTCAAAGATGCTCGGCCCCAAACTGTTTACTAATGGTGCTGTTTTAAACCGTCAAAGATGTTCAGCCCCAAACTGTTTACTAATGGTGCTGTTTTAAACCTTCAAAGATGCTCGGTCCCAAACTGTTTACTAATGGTGCTGTTTTAAACCTTTAAAGATGCTCGGTCCCAAACTGTTTACTAATGGTTCTGTTTTACGCGAGATTTTACTCGCGTGTGTCCAAGTAAACCCCCCTCCCCCAAATCTTAGTACATTTCTATTGGGTGCTCATTAGATGTTCAAGTTTTATTTTCAGGTACCACCTAATTTACATATTTTTAAAAAATTTAAATAATACACAAAATTTACAGTTAATTTATCATTTACAAAAAATGATGCTTAAAAACACTATTTCTCAGGTTCACGACTATTTTCCTTTCTGTTCAAATTTTAACATGCCATTACACGAAATTAGTCTGTGATGTAGGTGTAAATGAAGATTATAATAGACACAGAAAAGTTGTGTATATAAAACAACAATATTCATCTTTATTTATAAATGATATACCATTGTCAACGTTTCGGCGAAACGCCTTCATCAATCAGTTCAACTAATAATAATGTCGTAAATGTTAATTTCTGACATAATTATCTATCATACCTGTAGATATTTATTATGTATAGAAAAATAGGATAATGGACATAAGTCATAAGACATAAGTCATAAGACATAAGTCATAAGACATAAGTCATAAGACATAAGTCATAAGACATAAGTCATAAGTCCTTAACAAAAATCAAATCCCAGTAGTATGGTATGGTATAGAAATTTCTCAAAAATACCATTATGACTTTAATAACTTTAATTTCTTAACGCCAAATATGAACAATACTGACACGGTTCTCAAAAAAATGTTAACTTTTTATTTAAGAGAAAATTATGTGACAGGACAACTGTCCCCAAACTTGCCTACTAACCCAATCCAGGTCCCGAACTGTTTTACTAATGGTTTTGTTTTTTCGCGAGTTTTTACTAGCGTGGTGACGAAGGAACAATCCCCCCTCCCCTCCCCTTTTCCCCAGAGGAAAGTACTACAACGTGAGGTATCGGGACGTGATGGATCGTCAAACAACAGGATCTGAGGCCGGACACGATTGATGGTTGGCCATTGAGACAAAATGGCCATTTCAAGTCTGGCCAGGAAATCCAGAGCCGCTGGAATCCTGGAATCGCTTAAAAGCAGTAGTTGGATTTACCGCTTTATCACGGACGAAAAACACGTTCTGTCTCAGTCTCAGTCTTAGATCACGCAGTGTGAATTTCTCAGTTTTGTTTGTGATACAATGTTTGGCAGTGGGTACAACGGATATACATCTTTATAACGGATATACATCTTAATAACGGATATACGTCTTAATAACGGATATAATAATAATAATAAAAATAATAAAAATAAAATGATGATTTATATAGCGCTGTATCCCAGCAAGGAGCCAGGCTCACAGCGCTTTACATGGAAACAAAAATACATATATAAATAAAAAGAAACATTCATAGCATATTAACTACATAAATAATAATACGGTATACTCAATACATCAGCTACGCTAATCAATTACAGAAATGTGGTTTTATTATTTTTGAAAATAAATTTTAAAGAGATGTGTCTTAAGTGCAGTCTTAAATGACTTAGCAGTTGAAATGCTACGAATGTGTAATGGAAGAGAATTCCATTGTTTGGCTGCACATATATACATCTTTATAACGGATATACATCTTTATAAAGGATATACGTCTTTATAACGGATATACATCTTTATAACGGATATACATCTTTATAACGGATATACATCTTTATAACGGATATCTACCAGCAAGAAACACGCCGACGGAAGACAAAAAGGAAATAACACACGGCGAAGATGAAATAATCCGCTTTCCCCTCTCCTAGATGCATTGTCCCCGGTGGCCAATCTGAAACCCGCGTCAGGAAGGAAAGTGTTAAGGGAGATTATTCCTTCGGTTATTGACTCCTCCCGGCGCCATCTTGTTCTCTTGTTCAGAATCCTGGTAGATTTCCCCTGTGTCTCTTAATATCGTTTGTCTCGCAAAGTCTCTGGTCAATTTTTGAGCTAATTAAAGAAATAAAAGTAAAAAGGTAACACTTGGTAAAGGAAAAATAATTGTAGACTTCAGTCTTTAGTTAGAAATTCGCGCCGGGGAGGTCAAAAAAAGACATATTATTTCTTTATCTTAGACTCCCCTAGAAGAGTACATAGTGCTAAGACAACTTTAATGTAACAAAATAGAAAGATACCAGTGAACATAGATAAGTTGACCAAGATGCGGAAGTACCCCCGTTTATTAACATTTTTACTTTGAAAATGACAAGGACAGTGTGAGTTCTAAGATACTCTTTAAAAAACTTTTTTAGTAGCAAGCTTTCTTCCAGTTTTAATGCAGCACAATTTTTTTACTCATCACAACCCCCAAGCGAGGAAAGAAAGCCTAACACAAAGTTAAGAATGTTTGGGACTTCTCGCCTTGACTTATTGCCTCCCGCTCGCCAAGAGTTTGCCGGGCATGGCCGGGCTTAGCCTTTGAACCACTCCGTGCAAAAGTGAAAAGTTGTGACCATCTTTATGTACAATTTAAGTATGATAAAATAAAAAATGGTAAATGCCTTTTTATGTTTTAAGCGAGCATCCCCTTATTCAAAAAAAAAAATATTTAAAAAAAAGTCAATTTAATTTAAAATTAAACACATTAATGAGCATAACTACTTTAAATGATATTTTACTAAAAATTATTTATTAAAAACCCCAGTTAACATGAGTTTATACATTTTTAAAAAAAGAAACGTTTTAATTCAGAAAGGTTCAAATTATTTTAGGAATATTTAAACTTGTGTCTTCTACTAAACATTTTACATTATACAGAATACACTTTTTAACTCTCTTATCTCATTTCATTCCTTCCTCTGATAAAATCTGTTACTTAATGTCCCCCACAATCCCTTGCCGCCACTCTCGTCTCTACACACTATTATTTCAAGCCCCATCGTGGCATGCTTGTGTTTCCCCGTAACGAGGTTTAAAGGATGTTGTTTACACTGCAGCTTCCCGTAAATATGGAGGCTTCGGTTTCTATAAGCTTTAGCTGCGGGACAAGCGGCGTGAAGGTTCCATGTAGATATAGTGTGTATCCTTATTATAAGTTATGTATGAGGGATTAACATATTCACAAACAGTTTACGTTGAACAACAAGCGGGCTATTAGGATTATCTACGTCACACATTGACAAAATACAGTGGTGTGTAGTCCACAGAAAATAAGAGTTAATGATTGGAAAGCTCCTTATTTGTTTATATAAACTGGTTGTGAATCTCCTGGGTAAAAGCGAAGTATGTCGACCGTGACGTCACGGTAATGGCAGCCTTCTTTGTTGAGCACGCCCTTTAAAAAGCTTTAAAATTAAAATTCTATAGCTATACCTAACCCAAACCCTAAAACCTTCAATTTTCCGAAAATTCTAAAGCTTTATCTAACCCAAACCCTAAAACCTTCAATTTTTTTTATAATCCTTTTAGAATTTATAGAACTTTCATTTCCAGCAACCGGTAACGATGTGACTTCACGGTCGACATACTTCGCTTCAGTCATCTCCTGATTTTGTGTAAAGAGAATACTGGATTGCGAACATTTTCATTCTGTGGGAAACAGAAAACGAAAGCCCTTCATTAGTTACAGTATACTGTGTACGAAAACATCTCTCTATTTAGTTACAGAAGGCTGGATACAAAAACAACAACTCCCTACTTAGTTACAGAATACTGGATACAAAAACAACAACTCCCTACTTAGTTACAGAAGGCTGGATACAAAAACAACAACTCCCTATTTAGTTACAGAATACTGGATACAAAAACAACAACTCCATACTTAGTTACAGAAGGCTGGATACAAAAACCCCTCAATAATTAGCAACAGAATGCTTGAACAAAAAACCCTCCCTCAGAATACTGGATACGAAAGCGTTTCATTTAAAGTATACCGCTGAAGTTGGAAGTCGCCCCATCGGGAGTATGAGATGGGAAGGGACCCCTCCCTCCCCCAGTCTACGTTACAATGTTCAGGGCTCGGGGGGGGGGGAAGAATGACCGGATATTAATGACGTCATAGACCTTAACAGTCCTTCCTCCTACCCCGCGCAACATCCCCATCTCCTTCCAGCAGACACAGAGTTTGATCCAAGTCTTGTCCATCTCGTCTGTCCTGATCCGACGACTGGTCCTCGGCTGACCTTTGTTTAGTACTAGACTCGGCTGACTTTTGTTTACTACTAGACTCGGCTGACTTTTGTTTAGTACTAGACTCGGCTGACCTTTGTTTAGTACTAGACTCGGCTGACCTTTGTTTAGTAACACTCCTCAGTATAAAACGGAGAAAACATTGGTTGTTGATGTTCGCCATCTACATGTGGTCTGACGTGTTTTCGTACGTCACATGTGGCTATTTTTGGTCATTCTATCTGATTCTCTGTTGGTTCGCGTCCTTGTGTGTTCATGTCTGCCTGTATCCGCCTGCCTGTGTAGCAGACCTATGGCAATCAGTTTAGCTCCTTTTGCAGCTAATTCTCTTTTAAATTTTATCGACTGACCTCCTTTACTCTGTTTCGTGTTCTTAAATGTATCAACAGAAAGTTGTTGCATTTTCTTTCTTTTTTAAAATATTATTTTACCTATCTGATAAATGCAACATGTTATGATTCTTTCTTTATGCCCTATAATCCTATATGACTTTTTTTTCACACGTCATAAATGCAACAGATTATGATCCTTGAATTTTTTCACCATCTGATAAATAGATGTGATTTTAAAGCTGATTTTTTCCATGAGTAAAACACATTTTCTGTTACTCTTATTTTCTTCCCTTCCGATAAATGCAAGCCATCATCCCAATTATTTCAGAACTGGCACCGTCAGATCCCCGGGGTGTGGTGGGGGGGGGGGCTTGGAGGCTTTGGAATCATTTGTCCAATAGAAAATGAGGAGAATATTGAATACATCTCTCAGACCGTGCCTGGGGGCAGTGCCTCTTCTTCACTGTCACTGAAGGTCGTCCTGACCCAGAGCAAGTCTTCCTCTGACAGTGCTAATAGGAATAGATGGAGGGGGGGATGAAACCAGGAACTTGAACTAAGGGTGTGGGGGGGGGAAAGTGAATGGAAAATTTTAAGTTTAATAGAGATCGCCTTTGTTAAACATGTAACATTACAATTGTAGACAAGTTTATATCGATCACTAAGTTTTCACTTTCTTGAGTTGCGTGCATCAAATAAGGCGCGAAGTCCCGTGAAGAGATATTGGCGCGTTGTAGTTCATGTAGATTCAATCATATTCATTTTCTAGGTAAAGTCTTGATTTTAAAAAAGTTTATATAGATCTATATATATATATATATATATTAAAAAAATATATTATTATTTATTTTTGTTGCGGGGGCTTGGGGTGGGGTTAGAATACTAGGCCTATTCAATGCCACTGGGCCAGTAACGCAACTGGCTAGGATTTACAGCTTCACCTTCAAACTGAGCTGATCTGTTACTCCGCTTCACGGAAATACTATTAGGAAATACAGTTTATTTTAAACTATGTGCACTTGTCTATCATTGCATTGACATACTATTAGGAAGTACAGTTTTAACTATGTGCGCTTGTCTATCATGTATTGACGTACTATTAGGAAGTACAGTTTAAACTCTATGTGTTTGTCATGTGTTGACGCCTTCATTTAAAAGAACAAAGATACGCATTTTAACAAAATAGATTAATTTTTATTCTGCGGATATATTCTTTACGCCAGCTTGTCATATAGAAATGGCCCTATTGAGACAGACCTGTGCACCATTTCGCCTAATAATTGGTCGCCTACGAGACTCTGGTGTGCTCCGCGCAACATCAATACGCCAAAATCCATTAGGATAATTTCATTTTAGGAACATGGGAAGGAAGAGAGTATTGCTCGTGTAGATTCAAGTGATAAGCCGTGTGCCGTCTAAAAAATAATTAAAAAAATAATAAAATTCTTATGTATGTGTTTATTATAGTCAGTTTAGGCGAACCTGTGCTGTCCATATAAAGCCAAGTTGTTCTGAAGTATATCCCGTCATTGTGTGCGCTACTAGTTTTACGTGTCGGGGGTATTTCGAAATGTATCAAGTATTTTGCCATCGCAATGTCGGTGACTATCTTTCTTCCCTCAAACCCACGGAGATAATAATCACAATGTTCATTATTAGGCGTGACACTTTCACCGAGTCGATCGTTTGTCTCGTGGAGAGGTCAGCGTTTCGCCGAGGCGGGTCTGAGTTTGTGTCGTCTGCTCAGTTCAGTAAAACGACGATCCTAATTCTTTTTGAGAACTTAAAGATTCGTGGGATTTTTTTTTCAAGTAAAAAATGTTTATTTTGTGGATAACAAATTTTCATTTGTTACTTACGAGTTTTGAATTTCAATTAATAAATAAACCTTGTCATATAGATTAGTGCCCGACTTATACTCGAGAGCTGTATATACACCATAACTCGAGTCGATTGAAACTAAGAAGGACGAGACCCCGACAGAACCTGAATACTCAGGATTTGAATTCTTCAATCAAGCTGATTCTGTTTTTTTTTTATATGGATGCCTTTGTAGCCTAATATTAACATCTAATTTTGGTAGTGAGTCAATGTTATCTTTGCAGTTTTCCTTAACGTCATTTAGTAATAGAGTATTGCGTTGTATGTCCGTTGTAACAATTTTCATTTCGCAGAATCAATTTTTGGGCTAAAATTCATTAAAATGAAAATTTCCAATTGGTTGTCACGCAGTATGAAAAATATTGAACCACACACTGAACGTCTTCTAAATGGGGCTGTCAAAGTGGACACACTAAGTATGAGATACATTGAACCCTGCACTGAACGTCTTCTAAATGTGGCTGTCAAAGTGGACACACCAACAAGTTTCCTCATAGTTTCCCCTTGGCGACACCTCATCTCCAGCCACATGCACATAAAACTGAATCTCTCTGCACTCCTTCTACAATCCCCGCCCCGTCACGTTGAAGTTACCGGAAGCCAAACACGGGAAAACACCGGCTATATTGAGCGACATTGGGATCCGTTTGTCGGCGACTTTCCTGCGCCCCATTCAGCTTGTCAGACTCCATTTCCCCTCTCGAAGCTTCCAGTGGAAGTTTGTCTCTCATGAGTGATTAACCCTGGCTTTAATTGCCCATTTCAAAGGATGGCTGTGTATGAACGCTTGGTATCGATCTATTTTAACGGTGAACTAGAGATATGCCTTGTGATTGCACTGCGCTTTTAGTATTAGAAATATTTCGTTAACATTTCTTTTGTTTGGTTCCCTGTTTGAACTGCCTTAATTTTGCATTTTAAAACTATCTACATTTTCATTGAATTCAATGACATACATTTATAACCACAAACATCAGCTACAGTAAACTAACAGTAATGGTATACGATACGTTTTTTTATATGACAACCAAAGCTGACAGATGCCAATAAACATGACCAGTTATTCGAGTCCCTTTACCATCTTTGTGAGTGGTTCGGGTCTGACCGGGTTGGCGCTGTATATTCCCAGAGTACAGCAACCAAATGGGCTCAGCACGACCCAAGAGGCCCAGCAGAGTACAGCAACCAATTGGGCTCAGCACGACCCAAGAGGCCCAGCACGACCCAAGAGGCCCAGCAGAGTACAGCAACCAAATGGGCTCAGCACGACCCAAGAGGCCCAGCAGAGTACAGCAACCAAATGGGCTCAGCACGACCCAAGAGGCCCAGCAGAGTACAGCAACCAAATGGGCTCAGCACTACCCAAGAGGCCCTGATTATAGAAGTTTGATGCCAAGCCTGACCTCATTAAATCTGTCTTTTGTCTGCCCCCACCAGCCCCAATCCCTCGCGCCGTCTTATCGACTATGACGGGCAGTATCGAATCGTCTGATTATAATATTGATCGTAAATTTATGTCCTTCCTCCCCCCACCCCACCCTGAACCAACAATTACCTTTCTTTGTATTTCATTTCTACATTCTGAAGCCAATATCATGAGATCGACCCCCCCCCCCCCTTTTTTTTTTTCATAACCAACCGCACGCACATGCCAATCTCGCCCAAATGAAATATTTAAGAAGTCTCCCTTCAGGTAGTTTCTCTTAAGTTTGAGCTCCATGAGCTGCAGCTGATAAAGCAAATTATTTCTAACCGCTTTAGGCACGAGAATCAATGCAGCGATTTCCTCTTCACCAAATAAACGATGAACCAGAAAGAATCAAAGAAATAAAGAAAATATTTGTTCATGACCCCGAAGTCTGGGTGAAGCTAGTGGTAGTTGCGTACTATCATAGAAGCAAACAGCGATTGACCGTTGAACAAATTGCGCACGGATGTTCAGTCCTGTTAAACTTAGTCCCAAGGTAAAGCTATGCCTTTTTATAATACATCAATCTACCCCACACTCTAAAATATAATACCCGTGTTGAAACTACTCTCATCCCTGTGTTGTTGGTTCCGGCGTTCAATGTGAGGGTGGCTTTTAAGGTGACGACATGACGGGGTCCGTCCAGTAAATTCTCGCTCATACACTATAAGTAAATTGGACATGACGTGGTCAGTCCAGTAAATTCTCGCTCATACACTATAAGTAAATTGGACATGACGGGGTCAGTCCAGTAAAGTCCAGTAAATTCTCGCTCATACACTATAAGTAAATTGGACATGACGGGGTCAGTCCAGTAAATTCTCGCTCATACACTATAAGTGAATTGGACATGACGGGGTCAGTCCAGTAAATCCTCGCTCATACACTATAAGTGAATGGGACATGACGGGGTCAGTCCAGTAAATCCTCGCTCATACACTTTAAGTAAATTGGACATGACGGGGTCAGTCCAGTAAATTCTCGCTCATACACTATAAGTAAAGTGGACATGACGGGGTCAGTCCAGTAAATTCTCGCTCATACACTATAAGTAAATTGGACATGACGGGGTCAGTCCAGTAAATTCTCGCTCATAAACTATAAGTAAATTGGACATGACGGGGTCCGTCCAGTAAATTCTCGCTCATACACTATAAGTAAATTGGACATGACGGGGTCAGTCCAGTAAATTCTCGCTCATACACTATAAGTAAAGTGGACATGACGGGGTCACTCCAGTAAATTCTCGCTCATACACTATAAGTAAATTGGACATGACGGGGTCAGTCCAGTAAATTCTCGCTCATACACTATAAGTAAAGTGGACACACAAAACTCCGGACACACTTATATTTTGAAAAAAAGGGGGGGGGGGGCTTTTGTCAAAAACCATTCTAGAAATATTAAGCTTATGGCCAAAAGCAAGACGACTTTGATTGGTTTCAAGTTTTCTGACCTCGTGTTCAAGTAATAAGTAAAAACTAACCTTGGTACGTGCGAAAACCACTCGAATGTACTGATAAAAGATGCAGACAGCGCTGATAAGAGATGCAGATAACGCTGTGAGGAGAGAGAGATTTTCCTGCTGAGATAAACGTGGCTTCCGTGGGAACAATAGCCCGCATGCGTCATTTTTATTAATGTCGAGATATTCAAATAATTGGAGCAAAGAGTTAATTTTTGCACGCCTAAAATATTTTAAATTTAAACAATAACACAAATTGCCAGTGAAAACAATTATTATTTTATTTATTTATTTTTTTTTTTTGGGGTGGGGGGATTTATATTTGAAAGGAAAAAAAAGTCTTATCGTAAAAACGCTTGTTCAAGAGACAGAAAACATTTCGATCTCCAAAAAGGTGCATGCCGCAAATCTAAAATTAAATTGGTGTAATTATTGCAACCCACACCATCCCCTTTTCCCAACCCACAACCCACACCACCCCCTTTACACAACCCACACCACCCCCTTTACACAACTCACACTACCCCCTTTTCCCAACCCTCACCATCCCCTTTTCCCAACCCACCACTACTATCCCCGCCCAGAACTCACCAACAACAATCCTCTTGATTTCTACAACGTTTCACATGTTAACTTGGCGTTAGACTTCTACTGCTTCTGTGTCTGGAAGAGTGGTGATCAGAATGAGCGGTAACGCGCGGAGTTGGGGGGGGGGGCTAAGAGTCTGTGTCTGGCCTTTTAGGTCCGGGACGATAGGCGTAAATAAGAGGGCGACTTAAAGTTATTTTTTAAAATTAAATGACGCCTTTTAAAGAAATAGTGAAGACTGGATTTTGATTTTTTTTTTAAACGCCGGTCTCTTAAGTGTCGATTATGAACGATGAGAACGATGAGACACTGCAGTCGACATTAAGACTTTAAAGTGTGTTTCTCACGGCACTCAATCAAAAGTGCCGTTACTTGCATGCATCCCATGTGATAAGCCCAACATTGCCAAGTTGATTTAAAATTAAACGCCAGGAATTCAAAAAGATAGCCCAAAGCCTTTCATCTTGCAACCAAAACAAACGCTGCTGATCCCATTTTCTTGGACATAAACACTCATCAACAGCCGTCTAGAGGAGAGTATACACAGAGTGAATGAGAAAAGAATCAAACTTTAAAAAAAAAGTGCGCCCCACGCCCCAAGTTTATTTTTACCCACCCCTGCAAGTTTGTGGACAACTACCAGGCACACAGACTCCCGAACCCACAGAATGGTACCCAAAACATTATTTTATGCATTGTAGTCCATTTTTAAAAAACGTGGTCGATTATCTATACTAATAAAAGCCAAAGCCCTCACTCACTCATCATTAATTCTCCTATTTCCGTATAGGTAGAAGCATGAAACTTTGGAAATTTTTTGAGTACACGCTGCCGACAAAAATTGGCAAAAAAGAATGTTAAAATTCCCCCAAATATAGTTTTTTCTTATTTTAAAAACAGATTCATCACTAATTATCAAATTTTCCGTGTAGTAAGGAGCATGGAACTTTGGGAATATTGTTAAGTACCCTCTCACGACGAAAGCCAGTGTAAAAGAATTTTGAAATACACACTCATGGGGATCGGGGCCCCCAAAAACGTGTTTTTTTCCCTAATATGATATTTATAAAAATTGAAAATCTATAATTATCTTATTTCCCTGTAGGTAGACAAGGAAAAATAATTATACAGATTTTAAAAATTTCCACTCATGTGTGGCCGGGGACCCAAAACCTTTTTTTTTCACCTAAAATGGGTTTTTATTAGACTGAATCAACACTAATTCTCCAAGTTTCAGTATAGGTAGAAACTTTAAACTTTGGGAAGTTGTTGAGTACTCCCCTCCCACCGCGATGGTAAGAGGCAAAAAATATTAAATCACCTCTCACTAGGGGGACGATTACCGAAATATAGTTTTTTTTCCCCAATATGAGTTATATAAAAAAGACGCATCTTTAAATCTCCAAGTTCTTGTGTACGTAGGAGCCTGAACGGTTGAAGTTAATATATTAAATATATACATCTTGATTCAGATTAACATCAACAGGTGTTTTGAATTGGTGTTACGCGGGTTCTCAACGCTAGCTGAAATCCTAATTTCCGCAGCAAAGCGCGGGTAAATTGCTAGTATTTATATATTTATATCATCTACAATGTTCTGGTATTTCCAATTTTCTCCTTGAACACTCGAATTTAATTTTAGAAATCGTGTGTGAACCTTGTGCTTCATTTAATGCTAGTGCCCAGATCTAAACTGACGATACCAAGCTGTTGAATTGTCATAGTGTTGTTGATTATATTAATGACCCCTCTCCCCCCCCCAATCATCACTTATACCACTCAGTGAAAGCCAAACACCCCTCCCCATATTTGCGCAGTTCCGGTTAAAGATAAAAATGCATTCAGGCATTTTTCAGGGTGGCACAACAAAGATTCTAAAAAAAAGGTCATGACCATAAAAAAACGAATAACTTCCGAAATTTTATTTTGATCGACACAAAACTTTAGCTACATTTGATCAAGACTGTGTAGCACACATCTCCAAAGTTTCAAGTCTGTACAACTAAAACTATTTGTTTTACTGCGCTCCAAAAATGTGCTCCAAATGAGCTCCCAGGCGCTGCAGATAGATTTGGATCCGGCGGGCAAAGTTATCGATGACCCACCAGCATTCCTCTAATTGCTGCTGTGATTTCTGCCTTTAGATCATGGAATGTCTGGGGGTTGTTGCCATTTCTTATTCATTATTCATATTCCCTGTCCTTAAGGTATCCCCAAAGATAAAAATCGGGGGGTTCAGGCCCGGTGATCACAACTTTGGCTGATCAGTCGGTTTGGGAAACGCTCCTGTAGCCATGCCAATGATTTCTTTGAGAGTGGGAGTGGCACCATCCTGCTGGAACTATCTTTGCAATAATCTTCTGTACAGAAGGAGCGTCTGTAACATATAAGATAACTACTGGAGGACCCTGTCGACCAAGTGCTGTCCAGAACTTGCCAAGACCATGACATATCGCTCGGTGTTGCTTGTCACAGATGGCTCGTTGTCGTCCATAAACCAGAGTGGTCCGATGATGCCATGTTTGGTGGTGGCGACCCAGGCATTGCTCTTCACGGAGTGTAATGGCCTTTGTGGACAGTCCTCAGGGGCTGTGCTGCCCCAGAAGATATTGTTCTTCGAGTTCACGTGACCTAACAGAAAATGTGCCTCGTCCGAAAACCAGACATTGTCAAGGAAGTCTGGCACAACTCATTTGGAGCACATTTTGACACAAAGAGTTTTTGTTGTACAGACTTGTAACTTTGGAGATGTCTGATACACAGGCTTGTCCTAATGTAGCTAAAGTTTTGTGTCCAACTAAATAACATTTCGGTAGTTTATTCGTTTGTTGTTTTGTGTGTGTGGGTCACCCTGTATTATGATATGATTCACCTGTAATTTGAACACCTCGGATAGAGTGACATATTTTTTCAGTGGAGGTCAGGTGCCAATCTTTACAATTTCCTCCAATTTTATTGATGGTTTAAAATTTAAAAGTACCCCTCCTTCCTCCTATCTTGTTAATGTTTTACTGGTACTGACAAGTTCTCTATGCATTTAAAACAGGAATGAAACCTATTTCATTGTTTGTGTAAATATTTTCATATCTCCCATGATGCATCATTGTTTAAATCCTCTCACTTTCAAGGCATCATACGTGTTTACAATTCTTTAACTGTCCTCATCTCTCTTGTCCCGTCAATCTCTACATGCATCAACCTCACCTACCGTGCTACCTCTCTACACCTGGCTACCTTTCTCTAACTGGCTACCTTTCTCTAACTGGCTACCTTTCTCTACCTGACTACCTTTCTCTAACTGGCTACCTTTCTCTAACTGGCTACCTTTCTCTAACTGGCTACCTTTCTCTAACTGGCTACCTTTCTCTAACTGGCTACCTTTCTCTATCTGACTACCTCTCTCTACCTGACTACCTCTCTACACCTGACTACCTTTCTCTAACTGGCTACCTTTCTCTACCTGACTACCTCTCTCTATCTGACTACCTCTCTCTAACTGGCTACCTTTCTCTATCTGACTACCTCTCTCTACCTGACTACCTCTCTCTACCTGACTACCTCTCTCTACCTGACTACCTCTCTCTACCTGACTACCTCTACCTCTCTCTACCTGACTACCTCTCTCTACCTGACTACCTCTCTCTACCTGACTACCTCTCTCTACCTGACTACCTCTCTCTACCTGGCTACCTCTCTCTACCTGGCTAACTCTCTCTACCTGACTACCTCTCTCTACCTGACTACCTCTCTCTACCTACCTCTCTCTACCTGACTACCTCTCTCTACCTGGCTACCTCTCTCTACCTGGCTACCTCTCTCTACTTACCTCTCTCTACCTGACTACCTCTATCTACCTGACTACCTCTCTCTACCTGGCTACGAGTCTCACTTTGTCTTCCCCCTCTTTGCTTCCCTTCCCTTATTGGCCTCCTTGTCTCTACCTCTCACTTCTCTATCATAATCTACTTTCAATACCACTCACCTTGCCTTAACTCCTATCTTTTGTATCTTATAATCTTGCTATCTCTTTCTGTCAGTTACGTTTTTATAATTTACTTTATTCATCATAATGCTTTTTACTTGATATAGTTTAAATAACACTACAGTAAACTCATGAATGTATGTCCCTCCCACAGGGTGAATACATTGATGTAACACTGGGAGTTGCTTTGGGCATCTCTACCATGGCAGGTTGGTCAACTTATGTTGTGTTTGTTGGGATTCGTTGGATTGGCTTCTGACTGTGGTCAACTTATTTAGACATTAAATTAATTCTTATGCTCATGCACTTTGATGCTGTTATTTAAGTTTTAATGTGATGAATCTTTCAATCTCAATTTTATCTTGTAGGCTTGACTCTTATTTATATTAGCTTTAATCTTCCTAATGACCTCATAAAACCTCATTTCAGAGTTGGATTGAGGACATCTCCCTCAGGAGAGATTTTCTAAAATGTCGTTTTTATATTGATTTATTTTAATGTCCCTCATTTTTGTTCTCTCTCTTGGCTTTATTTTGTGTAGGGCTTTTAAAAAACAAAACATGATTCATGAGAGGAAGAAATCTTTTTTTTTAGATGGAAGAAAAATCACTTTAAATTATTAAATTAACTTGTGAATCCTCTCTGAAAGTTTATTCTAACATTATTAAAGTTAGGAGAATAGAAACTCTTTCATGTTGTTCCATAAAAATGTTTTTTTTTTTTTTTTATTATTTAAATACCAAAAAAGTATATAGAAATAAATCAAACTCCCCTTGTTGATGAATTTGTTAAAAAAACTACACGGTTTTTAAAGGAGGCATTTTAAAATCTGAACCTTTTGTAGAGAAGGTTTAGACGGTCTTGTAACTCTGGATACATTATCTGCAAGGAAAATAAAATTAATATAGGATTAATTCTAATTAATATATTATTGCTTCTTCTTTGAAATGACAATTTAAAAAAATAAAAAATCAGCCCCCGTTTATCTAGGACCAATGGAATAAAAATACGGTCTGAACACAAAAAACCTGTTGGTGATTTTTTTCAGCTATAGTTGTTATCAGAAACAACTCTTTTAATTATTTTTAACACAATACACATCATTATGTTCCCTCTAAGATTTGCTGGTTTGTTTGCAAATAATAAAAAACATGTGCGGCGGCATTCAGATATATGTGCGACTGCACAGTTAAAAAGGGGCATAGGAAATATAGGAAATAGAAATATTTTAATTTATAACTTCCATCTGAGATTAGATTATTAGTGTAAATTATCATATGTTGTATAGTTATTAACTTTGACCTTATTATTACATCTTTTCACAGCCGCAGCTCTGGGAAACTTGATATCTGACGTTGCTGGATTGGGGTAATGAAATATTTGCAAATTTATTAATTTTAATTAAATATCTTTGTTTCATTTGTAGTTTTTGTTGGAGTTTCGCCTTATTTTATAACTTTTAACATTTCTAACTTACTCTTAGTTTTAACAGCGTAAAAGATAATGCTAAAATTTACCCATCACCATCATTTTAAGAATATCATAAAATGTACAGAAAACAACAAAATTATTTTTTAAATTATAATTTTTTAAAATTTGAGTTTGAATTTTTTTAAATCTTGAAGAGGTGAAAAGTATTAAAAAAAAACATAAAGGAGCAATCAGCTCAAAACTAAAAATGTATTTTTATCCTTTTTATAGATCTGCTCACTATGTTGAAAGCTGGGCAGCTAAAGTGGGAGTGAAAAATCCTCACCTTAGTCCCACTCAAGTTGATATGGGAAGCACAAAATTTGCTTCCAACATGGTAAGTTTTTTTTTCCAAGGATTTTTAGTTTATTCACTCCCCCCCTTCTGAAGCTTTTAGATTCAACTTCATATTTTTTTTTTGTAATGTGTGTATTGTGCATTCTTTTCAACTTGACTTTAACGATACACATCTGGCACCCAGTTTACGCGTACACATCTGGCACCCAGTTTACGCGTACACACGGCTCTTTTGAGCCTACACACAAGTCATTCTTTTAGACTTAATTTTATTTCTTTACTTCACTAACTGGTCTCTCTGAATCAGTCATAAGTGTTTCTTCAGGTGTCATCTACTCTTTTTCTCTCTTTGACAAACTCTAACTCTCAAATTAATCTGTGGTCTTTGACTTTTAAATAATCTTTAAAAATAATCAAGATTACTAACATAACTGAAATTTCTTAGAATAATAAATAAATTCAATGTCCAGTGGTTCAATAATCAATCAAAAGATCAATGCACCTTTATGTAAGAAAGAAGTTAATTTTATTAAACTGAATTCTCATAATTCTGCCACTTACTGTACTCGTTAATATTAGCATAGGAATAATTAATCTAGCCAGTATATCTTTAAACCACATTTGTACTTGAACTTTAATATTCCTGACAGGGCAAAGTTATCGGAGTCACCATCGGATGTCTCCTTGGGATGCTCCCACTGCTCTTCTTCAAAGATAAGGAAGAGAAGGAGAAAAAAAATGGCAAGTCTGATATAGAGTCAAAAGAATGATGCCTTTAAAATAACAAGCTGTTGGAAGTCAAACGTTGTGTCTACAAACATGGGCAGTTAGAACTTCAAGCTTGAGTTGCCAGTGGTATCCCTTTTATGAAGTGATGTAAACGTGCAGGTTTAAGAGACAAAAAATAATGGAAATCTTTGTTAAGTCTTTCCATGGTAAAGTTAAAAATGAAAAATACTATGATTTAAACTTTTAATAATACAAATGTGTAATTTGTATTTTTATTTTATAAAAGGAGTAATTAGACTAGATTTTATGAGTTTTATCAAAAGTTTGTATAAAATTTAAAACTGATTAATCAGATTTCTTTCATTAAATTTTTTTTTAAAGTTTTTTTTTTGTATTATTGAAAAGAAATAATAGTTCTTCAGAGGCCATATTTGTTTGAGAAGAATTAATAGGACCATTCTTTAATTTTTAAAATCCTTACATACTATCATTGTGTTATAAAAATGTATTTATATGATTGCAAATAGAGTCCCATAGTCATAGATTAAAAAATATTAGCTTCTTGATTGTTTTGCCATACATTTACTTGAATCTTTTCAGTTGAAACATTGCAGCCTAGACCATCTTGGCTGTTAGGGAGAATTTAAAAAAATTATAACCTGCAAAGAGAATAAGTGCCTTTTTGTTCTAGATTTGCCATTTTCAAGAATTCTTCTAATCTGATCAGGGATAAATTCCAATGTTTCTATTATTCTTGCACAATGCAGGTTTAGTTTTTCCATTCATTACAGGTTTAGTTTTTCCATTCATTAGGGAAAGATTGGTTCATTCTATAACTTTATTTTTTTTGTATATGACAAAAATTTATTTTACTTCTCTGTCTTGATACATTTTTAGACATTTGTCAACTCAACGTAATACTAATACACAAAATTTTATGTTACAAAAAAAGTTAACTTTTATGAAGCATTAATTGAGGCTTTTGCTTGAATCCTAAGCATTTCATAACAAATTAGAGCAGTTTCATTGATTTCTGAAATACCTTAATATACTTGGAAAAGAAATACAAAGTTTAATTTAATATGTAGTCAGGATTTTTTTTTAATGGGTTCGTTTTGTATCTAGTCTTTTGTTGACTTGTACCAAGAAAACTATAATGAGACAAAAAGTTTTACATACTGTCACAAGGACAAGTAATCAAACTTGTTTCATTTAATCTGGTGTAGTTTTTAATATTTTGTTTACTGCAAAAGTACAGCGTGTGTTTTTATGGTGTATCTTTAATTTTAGGACCACAAAAATACTTCTAATTTCCAATTTTATTTTCTGAGGTATAAATTATGAAAATATCAATTTGAATTTGTGTGCTCTATCAAATAAATTTTTTTTTTTTTTACTAAAGTTCCATCAACTCAGTGCTTCTCAATTATTTTCTGTCATGCCCCCCATAGGTAGAAGAAAACATCC
>MUZC01000363.1:128744-140292 GCA_002072015.1 Radix auricularia | reverse complement strand
CCCCCCCCCCCCCCCCCATGAACCATCTTCATATACTTGTACTGTGATGTATATTGTTATATAATGAGTTTTAAAATTAGCACCCATTCCTTGATATTTATTTTCAATTGTGCATGCAATACTTTATTTAAACATATGTTTTGTAACATCTACCACAAAAACTGGTATTGTTATCCCCATGGCAGCCCGTATATATATTTATGTCAATGTTATTGCTTTATTTCACACATCTTATACTTGTGTCACAGCCTGTCAGTCAGTGTCTTTCTGCAGCTTAATTTATAATTTTGTCAATGAGGAATAGAAAAATAGTGAATTGAGAGAGTTTTTACATGTGACAATAGTAGGGCTAAGTCAAGTGCAAGATAATTTGTGAATGATCCAAGTTCTGGTGTTACCAAAACAAAAAAAATTGTTTTCTCTCATTTCTTAAAAGTGTATTCAACAGGTAGAAGTGACAAGTGGATGTGCTGTACCAGTAGTGATCACAAAGGCATCAGGCTTCAAAGCAATAAATAGCCTCGAAATAAAATCTTAAATTTTCTTCTTTTTTTTTTATATGCTGCAACCTTCCAATGTGTTCAGTTGTGGTGAATTGCATCTACAATTTGTAACCAGGTAATGAGAAGTGAAGGATAAAATTGTTTTTTGTTTGTAGATATTAATGTGTTTGGAGAGTTCTGTAAGCTTCATAAGTAACTACCTCTTGATACATTCACACAGCTGCTAACTTTTAGATTTAAGGGGGGTTGGGGGGGGGGTTAGAATTTTATTACCAAAGAAAACTAACAAATTATTTTTATAAAATTGAGTTGATCCCAAGCAAAGAATCTTATTTTTCTTAAACTTAATTATATGCAGTTGTAAAGGAGATCACTACGCACAACTTAAAATCACCTTTTTCCAATCTACACAACATACACATTTTGTCATCTGATCCACAAGAAAGTTTAAACCAGGATGAGGACCAACCCAAAACATCTATCAAAATAACCTACAACAGTTTCATTGACCATTAACATGGGAAATGTGTCTATTGAATTCATTTAAAATAAAACTCATAAGATATGTTTTGCACCTTGGAAAATTTTACACAAGATTCAGTGAGTACATATTTTTAGTTTCATGTTTCAGCTTACATGTCATTTAGTTTTGTACCAATCAATTACAAAAATTGTTTTAAGTTGAAATGTAAAAATAAAATGTATTAAGTTATTAAGATTTGTTGTAAGGGATACACTCACCTTACACAAACTTTATTGAGTAGAACACATTAGGGACACACAAATCACTCATGCCTTTTAACATATTTACTTTGTTCCTTTTCTTACCAGATATCTAGCAGTTAGCAGGTGGGCATATGCTGGTATTTGGGTCATAGAGTGGCTCAGCATTAATAATAGTAATTAGTATTAGTATTACTTAATGCATACATTTATTTGCTTACTTAGATTCTTGATTTTAAGATTTAATCAGCCATCTCTTTAGCTGCAGCACAAGCCTTCCACTTACATAGCTATTTTGTGTGTTTGAAATTGGAATCTCCACAGAGAAAGTAATGCATTACATAATAATAATAGTTTTCTTAATTTACAAGATATTTTTTTTAATATGTGCACTTTTCAAAATCAGCATCTAACTTTGTGAAATGCAAATTTTAAAAATTTGATGCAAGTTATCACAGTTTATGGATATTTTAACACATCATTTCTCCTGTTACTTTTATGTATGAAAATGATTGACAAAAGCTTGCAATTTACGTATGTGAGAATCAGCTTTAATCTCTCATTAAAAATTTTTTTGGCTTGCAGGACACATTTAGTGTATTTATTTTCATTCCTCCGAGAAAAAAATGTATCTTATTTAACTGATATCATTAAAATGGTTTTGGTCATTCATTATATTTACATTAAAATAATTCAAATATTAACATAATAATTGATGTTCCTTAAAAGCCACTTATTTCTTAGTTTTTCATATCTTGAGTTCTCAAATGTTAAGAGTCTCACAAATAAAAATGTTCATGTGATGTCTGGTGGAGGTATCCACACTTATAGTTTTTAAAGGGAAAAAAAAACAAGATGACAATACAAAAAAAATGATTCACTATAATGTTAGATAAAATTTCCCATGACTATAAAAAACAATCACAATTAAATTTTTGGACAATTTTGTTCCTGCATAAGATCAGAAGCTCCATGAGAGGTCAAGGAACTATCTTCAGCAATAGGCACAAAATGTGTCACATTTACTCAATAATTTGAAATGGAATATTTATTGATAATATTAAAAAACTGTATTAACCTTATTATAATCAAAGAGAAAGTTCAAGTTCAATGATAATTGAATGTTTTTTTTGCTTCTTAAATTTAACTCCTTTCTTTGGAGAGAATTTTAAGACAAACTGTTTAAATTTATAGCAATTTTCGTTCAGGATTATTGCCTGAACATAACCCTCAGGTTTTTACCAACTGGTAATTAACCAAAGCTTGCAGAACCTTGTCCTATACCACACTGTCCAACTGAGAAAATTATGTTCATTCCACAAGTCTGACTCTAACTGCTCACCAAAACAGCACAACTTAATTGATAAAATTTATTTTTAAAAATAAATCACAGAAAACAAAACTTTGTAAGGATTCATTTATTTGTTTATTCACCTACATATATAATAAAATGAAACATTTTGAAATATGTACGCTGACTAACAAAATCAATCTGTAAATTTGAGTGTAAACTTGAGAATGAAGAAGATATATAACAAATAACAAACTAAAATTATTTTTTAAATGTGTTAGCAAGATCAGCTTTAAATGTGTTCATCAAAATTATATCACATATTAAATTTCATTACAAAACTACAATTATATGATGAAACCATTTGAATCTGATGTGTTTAATATCCAGGGAAATGATCCCAAATTATAATTTAATTAACCGGGTATCTAGATGTTATCTGATGGTTGAGCAGTTTTTTAATGAGAATCTTTAGCAAACTTTTTTTATATTCTGAATTCAGCTTTTCTCAATTTTTACATTATAAAATATTAGTCAACTAAACATTTATATTGTATAACCCTAACATGACAAAGTCATCAACATTTTACTGCATTTCTTTTTGTAAACTGAATCTTTTTGGTTGTCAACATTTTTAAAACTATCATTGTGTTATAACTATAAGAATGTTATAAATACATTCAATTATCTGACTTAAAGATAAATAATTTAAAGTCCAATATGTAGAAAAATTCAGATTTTTTGTTGTTGCAATAATAATCAATTTGTTTGTTTAGTTCACAACTTAAAATCCAAGTCACTAACACTCCACCCTTGTGGAGATATGACCTTGACAAGTCTGTGGGAGGCTCTCATTTGATTTTCTACTTCTCTGAAGCCACTGTCCCTTGACACAATGAAAAATGGAATAGTGGCAGGCAGTCTATCATCAAGTTTAGCTATCTGAAATTTTAAAGGTATTAGAGTTTTTCATATGCTAATTTTAATAACAAGTTTCAGATACCATCTAGTAACACCAATCAATAATAGTTCTCTTGGCACAGTATACGGCTAAAGTGTAATGTTTAAAGGCCAAGCAAAATAAAATCTCCAAATGTTGGAGAGCTTGTGAGGATTCTTGAGGGGATTACTTGATTTTTAAAGAAAATTTAGGAGATAAAATTATATGCATTCACCATAAATATTTGATTGCAAATTTTCAGGGGGTTGGTCATATCTTCTGCGCTTGCGTGGGTTTTAAAAAGTTACTTATTAAATTAAAATCCTCTTGAAAGGAATATAATTTGTCAAATAACAATTAACTTGAACATTTTACTATTATTCTTATAAAATCAAATCTCATTCTATTAAGTATTTGTTAGTTATTTAAAACAGAAAGTATTTACAGCAAGACACATGGCAAAGTCCACAGCATCTTTACTGGTACCAATCTCGGTTGATATATGAACACAATCTGCATCTTTTAGATCATTATATAAGGGGTACCTGAAAAAGAGAAGTATTTAATTCTTTAAAATGATACACCACCTCAAAGGTTGATTTCAGAATTACTTTTAATATAAGGGATTGATATAAATCACATCATTATGATTATGGCCCATCTTAAAATGTAGTTTTAGAAATTTATTTTTCATGTATTTTATATTTTATTGATAATAGTTTTAGTCATGAAAATTTTCAATTAATTCAATAGCACAATTTGTTTTAAAACTGTTTTCAAGTAAAAAGCTTTTTATTTTAATTTAAGTTACAAACAAATAAAAAGATTTTTTGTGTGGGTCTTCAGTTGAATTACTACGATATCTTCAGTACCTACTTGCAAAAGTATTGCTCAAGGTGGAAAGGTGTGTTAGGTCTGGCACTTATAAAACCCCAAACGTAGGTGGATGGTGACAATGACCCGGTGAAAACCTTGAAAAACATAACATTTTCAAGGTCTGCAAAGATGATCCTCTCCATTGAGGCCAAATGGTTGATCTATTGAAAATTGAGAGAATTGTTAATACTGTTCTTAGACTGTTAGAACACATAAATTATTCAATCAAAGCTTTAATATTATGCTAATCAATTTCAAAGTAATTTATTTAGGAATTTTCATTTTACTGATGGTCTGAACAATGACAATAATTAAATTAATATTGATTTGAATATTTTATGTGAGAGTTAATAATTAATGTCTCTAAAGTTCTGAATAAGTTTTCAAATTTAGTTTTGGGCCTGGAATATTCGTCTAAGGCAGATGAATGTTTTTAGTAAATATAACATCTACTCTGTATGATGCATTTGTATGCTCATATAGTTCAGATGTCTATATTTCAATTTTCTTTTACTGACCAGCTCTTTTTTCTTGGTATGCACTTTTAGCTATTTGTAAATAGGTGTCAAGATTTATTTATAAAGGTCTGAACGGACAAACTTCCCAATGGATGGTTTGATAATCAGGAATAGGGGTTGCAGCAGCTTGGCACATAGCAAGGATTCAAAAAGCCATAAAGCAGTCAGAATTAAATAAATTTTTGACTTGGTTCAGGGCCCTACACAGAAGGTGGTGCCACTGATAAAGATAATGACAAATATCCCCGATGAAACAAACCTATGGAACAAATGAATGCTTATTGTCTAGAAACTGTTTTTGAAACGATATAAATGACACTAGATTCCTCTAAGTGTAAATATTAGAAATAGAGCCAAAAAAAGTTTGAGTAAAAAAGGCTATTTAAATAAAGAATTTGCAGTTCAAATGTTTAGAGTTTAACATAGCTACTGCAAAGAATTTAAGTCCTTAATATAAAAAATAATAAAGTAATGGAACTTTTCATCAAGAATATAATAATATCAGGTTTTGAAATCCATTCAGAAAGTAACAATGGAATTCTTTTTCAAATTGAATACATGTCCATTTTAAAAAAAAAATATATTATTGATGCCTTGCACTGTTTTTCATATTAAATTGTTTCAAAATTTGCTTAATGCTATGTACTGACCTGAGGTGAGATGAGTTTCTTAAAACGAGCAGACTTTGGAAAAGTTGTAGTTGTCTGGGGCTTGGCTGACAACAGCTGACTTTCACTGTGAGATGAGTAGCATTGAGGACCATCAAGTCGCAGCATAAGTGATGGCCCGACCGTGGGAGAGATGTGAAACTGGCTGGTAGACTTCAGATCAGCAGCTTTAAATCTGGCTGTCCTCAAGTTTAGTCGTCTGTATAATCCCTTACCTTCTGAGGCTTTGTAATGAGATCTTTTCAGCTTATTTTTTTTATCTTTCTTTGTTTGACATTGTCGCCGTTTTTTAAATCTCTTTTTTCCCAATGCTGGAAAAAGGTTTCCTATTTTGCCTGAGTCATGTGCATTTTTCTGACAAGTTTGATTTGTAGGACGTTCAACTACAGGCACAAACATGTCATCATCACTTATCTCAATACAGATGTCATCAGCAAGACTCATGCTTGATGTGGAAGACCCTCGTACCCCTGTGGCCATGTCCTTGTCTTGAGGTCCAAGAGTAAATTGCTCTGTTGCTGCATTAGACTGACACTGTAATAACTTTTCATCAGCTTTTGAGATCTCAATATTTTGGGGCAGAACAGAGCTATTGTTTCCTGTTTTTGCTTTCCTACTTCGTAACACAGGACCATTGAACACTGATGAAATTGGTTTGTTTAAGCAATTCTGATCTACCTGAAGTGAACTTTCCTTCACAGAAATGCCCATGAAACTGTTACCAGGTTTTTTTGTGCTTTCAGATGAATTTAATGTAATAGCTGCATTAGGAGCAGAGTCATCATCAATGATAAAACAGCTTTCATCAAAGGTTAACGATTCATTGACTATAAAAAATCTATCTCTAACCTCATCAATGTCTACAATGTCGACATCTGAAGACTGTTGTTGGTTCAAATGGCATAATCCTAATTCTTTTACATCAGTCTTGTTTCCCTTGCTGGTTCCTTGTTTTTGATCATTGGGGGCTTTCTCTGCAGTTTTGGATTGCGATTTAGATGTTCTACAATTGTTCAGACTCTCTAAATTATTTTGCTCCACTTGTTTTCTACGAGCTTTATATTTCTTCCTTGGAATCGGGTTAATGAGAGAGTTTTGTTTATTTGTTGGAGATTTGACAGGCGAACTGCACATTTGGTTTTTATGATGGTAAGTCTTCTTGTTTGCACGCCTGTATTCAAATGTATTTTGTGGACACCTTCTCTCTGACTTTGATTTCCTTTTATATTTAGGACTCATCTTTATTGGATTTTTGCAGTGAGTTACATTTGAATTTCTATTTTTTTGCTGCTCTATACGTCTCGATCTCTTCCTTTTGAAAAAAAGATTTTTCTTCCGTAATTCTTTTCTCTTGATATTATCAGCATTGGTTTTGAAATTCATCTTCTTTTTTGTGTAGGTTGTTTGCTTATGCTTAAACTGAGGCTTCCATTTAAAGGTGGTTTGACTGAATCTTTGTCTTCTTCTTGAACCATTTCGTGTAGCATATCTTCTGTAAGCAGTGTCATTTTTGGAGGAATTTGCCCTCTTTTTCAACTGGTCATTTCTTTCAACAGTGTAAAAAGACACATCTCTCTCTGGTCGGTCATCAACATTGACTAACATATACAGTGAGTCCTTTTTTTTTATTGCCCTTTCATTTTGGACATGCTTTCCTTCTGCAACGGTAGGCTTAAACCTTTTCACTTTAGATATTTCTAAGTCTTCATGCTGCTTTCTCTTCAAAACAGGTTTGGCTAAGGAACCGCAGCGACTTTTCAATGAATCAGAATAAGTGGGCTGACTAATCTCCATGTCACTTTCTCTTTGTAAGGCTTTTGTGCTGGTAGGCTTTTGGTTTGAGTCCTTGAACTTCTTACGAGTCTGACGTGATCTATGATCTGCAACTAGAAATACATCATCATTCAACACTGCCTCTGGTGTAAAATACTGGCTATTTTTATAAGACATCATCGGTGTTTCATGAAGTGGATTCTTAGCTTTTTGTTTATTCCTATAATAACTCCCACTTTTTTCATCTGGCTTTCTTGGAATATACACCACAGATGCATAGTTTTCACTATATTGGTCACTTTCAATACTTGCATTAGATTCCCTTTCAAATATGCTACACTGGAATCTGCTGCTGACTTTAACCTTGTTATGAACGTCTGGACAAAAGTCCTGGTTTGTCTCAGCTTTGACATCACCATTTACACTGCCAACATCAGTTGAACTTGTGAAGCTTGTCTCTGATTCACTAGAGCAGCTTGACCTTGAACAAGAAGAGTGGCAGTTGGAGCAGCTGCAAGAATCCTCAGCATCAACACCATTACCTCCACCAGAATTTTTCCTCTTGCAATGGCAGTTGACTTCAGACTCTGTTACTGAACACTTGTAAGTCGAGTCACTCGAGGAGGAATCATTGCTTTGACTCATCTTTGAAGCGAAGCGTTGTGGGGAAAATTTACTTGAGCAAGTCGGTTGTAAGTAACTAGGAGAAGGGCAGAATCTCTCAACGGCTGAAGGGATGTCATGAATGATACTGTTAAAGACTTGTGGCTGAGCTGAGGGTCCATCATGGGGAGTGTGCACAGTTTCCTGGGTTTGAGGCTTTTCTTTGTCTACAGCCTTGAATGTTTCAGTGGGCAAATAGGTGGAGGCGACATTTTTGTGGAGGGTATGAGATGATGCTTGAACCAGTGCGACAGCTCCCAACGCCTGCTCTGATGTTGATGTGCACGTGTTGTCACTGCTGGTCCATGTTAAACAGCTCAGTTGCGATTGGTTGGGTTCAGCTCTTTTCTTCAGTTGATGGTAGCTCCCACACCTGCTTGACTGTTCTGACATTGAGACATGGTAAAATTTGGATGTACTCCTTGAAGAGTCAGAGTAGTTAATGGTGCAAGTTTCCGAGGCAGAGGGCCACATGTTAGGGGTTATGTCAAGGTTATTTTCAGTGGCTACATTAATGCCAGTTATGCCGCAGCGAAGAATAAATTCTTTCAGGCTTCTAGCTTTCAATGTAAGAACTGGGCCTTGTAGAGGGCAATCAGTGTGTATACAGAGGCCTGTTGATGGTAACCCTTGGTAGATGTATTGGTGACATTCAGCACAAGCTTGATCAGTGATTAGTGAGGAGAAAACATCAGTCTGTGAAAAAACCAATGAATATCTTTTATGACATTGAGAAAAGCAACGCACACAAATTCTTAAAATTAAAATAGGTGGGAGAATAAACATGTTTGTGTTGATTTCTGTGTTTTAAATTCAATTTCAATATCCTAATTATTCAGAATAAATAAAATGCACAATAGATAGTTTAGCAGAATAGATTGTTTTTATCATTGAATGTTTAGATCAACGGTGGGCAAACCGCAGCTCGCGGGCAGCGTGTGGCTCTTCTGTGTTCACATTGGGGCTTGCCTCCAAGTTATGAAATACATGTTACAAGAATTACTGGAAGATTTCTATATCATGTTAAATAATGTTACAAGGATTACTGGAAGATTTCTAAATCGTGTTAAATAATGTTACAATGATTACTGGAAGATTTCTAAATCATGTTAAATAATGTTACAAGGATTACTGAAAGATTTCTAAATCGTGTTAAATAATGTTACAAGGATTACTGGAAGATTTCTAAATCATAAATATATATAATAGCCCAGTGGTGTGGGTTTGTAACGTAACGCTACAGAAGCGATGTACGACAGTCTACAGCAGTTAGTTTAGTTGAAAAATCGTGTGTTGATGAGCGCTGTAAAAATATTCAATATGATGACGTCATTGTTTGGTGTGCATCGGTGCGCAAAATACAACCCCTATTATTATTGAATACTTTGCGTACATTTCAGAAAGTTTAATATTTCAGATTTATCAAAAAAGTACAAGTTAGTTGGGCTTTTGAAAAGGGTTGGCACCGTAGGCGCCTTAAAAAAAAGTGGGCGCCACGGCACAATCTAGTGTTAAATAATGTTACAAGGATTACTGGAAGATTTCTAAATCATGTTAAATAATGTTACAAGGATTACTGGAAGACTTCTAAATAATGTTAAATAACCCACAGTGTCTTAAGGCGGCTCTCAACAATTTAAAACAAATTAAAATGGCTCTCAGATAGTGCAGGTCTGTCCACCCCAGATTTAGATCTCAGATAGTGCAGGTCTGTCCACCCCAGATACTGCAAGTCTGTCCACCCCAGATGTCCACCCCAGATTTAGATCTCAGATAGTGCAGGTCTGTCCACCCCAGATACTGCAGGTCTGTCCACCCCAGATACTGCAGGTCTGTCCACCCCAGATAGTGCAAGTCTGCCCACCCCAGATACTGCAGGTCTGTCCACCCCAGATACTGCAAGTCTGTCCACCCCAGATACTGCAAGTCTATTCACCCCAGATACTGCAAGTCTGTCCACCCGACATTTAGATCTCAGATACTGCAAGTCTGTCCACCCCAGATACTGCAAGTCTGTCCACCCCAGATTTAGATCTCAGATACTGCAAGTCTGTCCACCCCAGATAGTGCAAGTCTGTCCACCCCAGATACTGCAAGTCTGTCCACCCCAGATACTGCAAGTCTGTCCACCCCAGATTTAGATCTCAAATAGCGCAGGTCTGTCCACCCCAGATTTAGATCTCAGATAGCGCAAGGTCTGTCCACCCCAGATTTAGATCTCTGATAGTGCAATTCTGTCCACCCCAGATTTAGATCTCAGATAGTGCAAGTCTGTCCACCCCAGATACTGCAAGTCTGTCCACCCTAGATTTAGATCTCAGATAGTGCAAGTCTGTCCACCCCAGATACTGCAAGTCTGTCCACCCCAGATAGTGCAAGTCTGTCCACCCCAGATTTAGATCTCAGATAGTGCAAGTCTGTCCACCCCAGATTTAGATCTCAGATAGTGCAAGTCTGTCAACCCCAGATACTGCAAGTCTGTCCACCCCAGATTTAGATCTCAGATATTGCAGGTCTGTCCACCCCAGATTTAGATCTCAGATAGTGCAAGTCTGTCCACCCCAGATTTAGATCTCAGATAGTGCAAGTCTGTCCACCCCAGATACTGCAGGCCTGTCCAACCCAGATTTAGATTTCAGATAGTGCAAGTCTGACCACCCCAGATAGTGCAAGTCTGTCCACCCCAGATAGTGCAAGTCTGTCCACCCCAGATTTAAATCTCAAATAGCGCAGGTCTGTCCACCCCAGGTTTAGATCTCTGATAGCGCAGGTCTGTCCACCCCAGGTTTAGATCTCAGATAGCGCAGGTCTGTCCACCCCAGGTTTAGATCTCAGATAGCGCAGGTCTGTACACCCCAGGTTTAGATCTCAGATAGTGCAGGTCTGTCCACCCAAGGTTTAGATCTCAGATAGCGCAGGTCTGTCCACCCCAGGTTTAGATCTCAAATAGCGCAGGTCTGTCCACCCCAGGTTTAGATCTCTGATAGTGCAGGTCTGTCCACCCCAGATTTAGATCTCAGATACTGCAAGTCTGTCCACCCCAGGTTTAGATCTCAAATAGCGCAGGTCTGTCCACCCCAGGTTTAGATCTCAAATAGCGCAGGTCTGTCCACCCCAGGATTAGATCTCTGATAGCGCAGGTCTGTCCACCCCAGATTTAGATCTCAGATACTGCAAGTCTGTCCACCCCAGATACTGCAAGTCTGTCCACCCCAGATATAGATCTCAGATAGTGCAAGTCTGTCCACCCCAGATAGTGCAAGTCTGTCCATCCCAGATACTGCAATTCTGTCCACCCCAGATTTAGATCTCAGAGAGTGCAAGTCTGTCCACCCCAGATACTGCAGGTCTGTCCACCCCAGATACTGCAGGTCTGTCCACCCCAGATACTGCAAGTCTTTCCACCCCAGATTTAGATCTCAGATAGTGCAGGTCTGTCCACCCAAGATACTGCAAGTCTGTCCACCCCAGATACTGCAAGTCTGTCCATCCCAGATACTGCAGGTCTATCCACCCCAGATACTGCAGGTCTGTCAGGCCCAGATACTGCAAGTCTGTCCACCCCAGATACTGCAAGTCTGTCCACCCCAGAT